>JBBPNG010000034.1:0-56183 GCA_038091095.1 Leccinum incarnatum
GACCGCACTGCACCCATAGCGCGACATACCTTGATTGAGCACAAACTGCAAAGAGGTTTTCTCAGCAAATATTGTCAGTGAATCTCCCGCGGGCTTCTTCAACTTTGCGTCACCAAGTTTTTCACTCAAATGCCCGGTCGACAACGCCACGCACGACTTGCCAAACGAGGGACAGTGTTCGGCAAGGGTGTTCAAGATTCCATATAACTTGGCAGAGACCTACAATAGGAAACAGTTCAGTGGAACATAGACCCCAGGAGTAGAAGAGAAAAATACTTGGAAATTCTTTTCGTTCCAACCTTTCTTCGCAATCGCCCTCACGACGACCTCTGCATCTACCTCTTCCACTACGCCTTCAAGCCAAGTAGACATCTCTTCGCATGCTGCAAGCCTTGCTTTCCAATTTGCGTCTCCGAGCCCCTCCATAACAGATCCAGGTATCAGGCTAGCAGCGAGTGCTTCCGCATCCTCCGGGGTGTGCTTGTATTTGAACGTATCGAGAGTACCAGGGGCAACGGGTGGTGGTTTTGTACCCTTGGCAGCGGCAACCGGGGCCACTTTCTTCACCGCTGGCGCAGTAGTTGCGGACTTCTGCGGTCCGTCGGCAGCCGCATCACCATTAGTATGTGCGCCCTTCTTTGCCTGAAATAAGAAATCATGTCAATGTCCAGCCTTTCATACACCGAAAAAGACTAACCACAAGTCTGCCGGGTGGCTTGCCCAGGTCCTCGGCGGGTGATTTAGAAAGCGCCTGAGCCGTTCCCTTGCCAAGGGGCTTCTTCTTAGGAGACTCTTTTGCGGCCGGTGGTGGCTTCGGTGGCCCTCCAGATCCGGTCTTGCACTTTACTGTTGCCTTTTCGTGGGCTTCCTTAACCTTTGCCTTCCGCACATCTGCCAGCCCATCCATGATAGCATTGAGTGGCCGTTCCCCGACCATCTTCATCAAGGTCCCCAAGCATACAGCAGCCTCATTGCGAGCACCTTCGAAACTATCTTCGAGAAGAATCGCAAGTGGATCCGTGATTGATTTTATCTGCCCTGGCAGAACTGGGCTGGTCGAAGTAGCAAGACAACGCGCAAGGAACTTTAGAGTTCCTTCCTTGACCTGAGGATTCTTGTTACCTAGCGCTGGGATTAGGTCAGGTATCACATCAGGTAAAGACGTCTGTAGATTCTCAGTTATGAAGAGATATATCAACTAGAAAACGTCTAGAATGCTCACGGTCGTGAAAATCGCATCTAGGGCAGCTCCAATGGCATCCGTGACATTGGCTTTCCTCTCCTTCAAACGCTCCAACATGTGAGGAACCAAAGCCTCCCTGTGTCTTCCGAACGGGCTCATTATTCCCTTGGCAAGTCCTTCCATGACATTGGCGGCTGTGATGACACAGTTGATGTTGGAATCCTTGTGTATACATGCGGCCAGAGACTTTGCGAGATCTCCCAGCTCCGGTGCATCCTTAATCCGGGGAGTAGAGTTAACGAGGGTGGATAGTTCATCCAGTACCTCTTTACGCTCCTTCCATTTCGAGGACGAGAGATTGGCTTGCAGATTTGATGGAAACTTGGCCACGATGTCGACAGGTTCGGCAAGAGTGCGTGGATCAGGAAGATCCAGCTCAGCTGAAGAAGGGGATGAGCTAGATTCATGCTGCAATTGGAATTACTTACCCTCCGGTGCACCAGAGTCAGCATCATCATCATTGATGCCAGCGTCTGCATTAGCTTCAGCTTCCCGTTGATGTTGCCTCGTTGATCGTTCCGCCCTAAACGTCCCCTTTCCCTTTCCCTCTTTTTCCATGCCTTCGAACGCTTCTTGCAGCTCCTTGACCTGAACTGGCTTTAGCTCGGCTAGCCATGGGTCGATCGCTGCCCCGATGCAATGATATAGTATGTGAGCGAGTTGCGTTCCCTCGGCGCGGACGTTCTTGTCTGCATGAGCGAAAATCTTGGGCAATATCTTGAGGACTGGGGTGGGTGGTGTCACCTGCGTGCCGAACGCTCTATAGGTACACAATGGTACGATTGGTACATCACGAAATGGCATCTGTCAACGACTTACCGAAGAACCTCCTTGAGTGCGAAAACACTGGCCGCAACCGCCTTTGGCTGCTTCGCGCCGAGACCAGGGATGATGTCCACCTGTAAGTGATCAAAAGGACTATTCCTAACCGACAGTTGATCGGACGCACCACCACCCCTGCACCAGAGTTCTCCACCTCGACGTATTGCAAAATGAGTTCTATCGCTTGGTTCTTTGTTCCTGCCCTGGCAGAACCAAGACATTTGTCAACCAAGGCAGGAACTACCACGTCTCTAGTTTTGGCAGCAGTCTCGCCTGCGAACTTGACCAGTGCTATGAGGCATTCCACGCCTTTCTCCTGTGCTACTGCGTTGGAATCGGTGACTATCTTCTTGAGGAGATCGGGGTTGGATATGTATGGCTTGAATGCTGGGTCTGAATCAGACACAGTTGTTTGGAAGGTCTTGATGAGAGACTCATAGCCGTTTACGCGGGCTTTCCAGTTTTTGTGAGCGAGCCTTTCGGAGACCGAGAGTGATGAAAAGTCTTCTTCCTGAGGAGGAGGTCCGTCCATGCCCAAGGCAAGACTTGGCGTAAAATCGAAAGTAGTAGAAGTTCAACTTCACTCCTTCTCAACTTGCACTAGCTTACTTGGGCCGTCGATAACCCTGGACGCGCAATTATGTAATCAGATGGATTCTGTATCACGTGACTACCGCGCTGCCAGAGACACGCCAACGTCTGTCACAAGTTCCCAGACCTGCTGCACCTCGTCGTCGAGAGTGCACTCCTCGAAACTCCGCAGTGTCGAGATAGAGAGAGAATACCGCTCTAAAACCGCTTCCTCTTCTGCTTTCATCCCAAGGTTATGAAATACCACCATCAGCAACCACTGGACATCCGATGTGGTTTCAAACATGGAGAGTTGCGTGTAGTCAGCTTCTGCCATGAGAAGATGGGGTAGAGCTTCTCGAAGTTCTGCTTCTACGAAGCGAAAACATGTTCCAATGAGACTGTCGTTTGTTATCTAATGTATGCGTACCTTTCGAACCAGAAGAGGAAATTATACATCTTGCCAACGTGTGGCAAGCAAATGCGCGATGCTCCAACTCATGACCTGTCAGAACCTGTCGTGTGATCCAGTTCGTTTCAGCTATGATTGAAAGATGTCTTGCGAATCTTACTTGAGGTAAAATGCCCTCCAACAGACGTTGACAGTGCTTCGTCATTCCAAATTCCAGTCCAATGTCCGCGAGAAGGATGGTCCCGACTCTGTATAATGGAAATCTACCTTGAAATTCAGCATGCCACAACGATTGAAGCAGGGGTTGGATAGCAGTGACAGCTTGTCCCCGTCGCTATGAATGATATGAAAATCAATACCACTTCCATGCCCCGAGTTCTCACGTACGCGGGCATGCATCACCTGATGCAATTCGCTGCCGATAGGAGCAAGTTGAGCAACAGTGTCGTCAAAGAAATACTCTTTTGAAACATATGTTGAAGAAGTTGGTTGGCGAGGCAATAAAAAGTCGCGGAAGAACCTGCGCTGACTCCTGCGTATAAACACGTATGAAATCGGTCAATAAGGTAATCTCGTGCGATTTGAAATCAAGAGCCCACTCACCTCCGGCTGCTTCTCAAAGCCAATATATGCCAGATCATGATCGCCCACTCCTGATATTGATCAAGTGAAAGACCCCGCCATGTCTCCGAATGAAGGAGCTGCGCTAATGCAATTTGATAAGACCCAGCCCTTGCGAGCTGCTCGAGACCGTATGAAATAAGATGTGGCATGATCTGATGAAAGCTACTGACCCTGTAAGCCCGATTAAGTGCGACGTTGAGATGATTAGGGTCACTGTCCCCGGTCCTGGCAAATGCCAGAACAAACGATTCTTCCACCGCAGCAAGATCATAACATCCTGAGGATTCGTTTATCAAAGCTAGTGAAATAGCTGAGGATCGAAGGCATACCCAACGTGCTCCATAAGATGGCCTGCATGGCATGTTGTCCGAGCAACTCTCGTTCGCGGGGCGCTGCTTTCTTGAGGTCAACCCAGTGATTATATAGTCCAGTTGCCTGGGCAAGTTTCTCAAAGCATAGGGTCAAAGGCTGGCCCTATGACAGACGTCGATCAGTTGATCAACCAACATCACGCAAAAATCGCACACTCTGTGGCTGGAGGAGTTTGACAACATCAAAAAGGACCTCGGAAGGATGCAGGTCTGGCTGGATTTCATTCAGCGAAAGCATGTTATTGGTAGATAAGTTTGTGGGCAAGCGATGCAGCATGCTATTTTCAGAAATCATTGGCGATCGATACCTACAAGAGACGGAAGGGAAACCAACCTGACACAGTGCTGCAACGTGACGCGATCACCGCTGGTGCGTGCGACCGCGATCGCCTCTTGTAATAGCTGAGATTCATGTTAGTCAGGAAAGTGGTTCTCAACAGAGTCACGAACCTGGCGAGCCGCAGGATATTCCTTGCGTACATAATGCATACGCACAAGGTTGAGTAGTGCGTGTTGTCGTATTCCTCTACAAACAAGTCAGGATTCGAATGACACATGAGGAGAACGTACTTACGAATCGTTGTGATCATGGAAACGCTGTTCGAAGTACCTGCGTAGATTCTCTGGCCCTATGATATCGTCACCAGTCGAGCGACCTTTCTCCCAGCTGAAAAGGCTTTAGGAAATCATTAAAATGGACTCTACTATAAAATCTTACAGTTGCCATGGTTCTGAGCGAGCTGACGATTTCAAATCAGAGTTCGTTTTAAAAATCCAGATGTCCCCTGTGAGAGGATCTTTTTCCACAGGATTGTAACCAGCCCGATGCTCTCCTGCACACCAAACCTGATAGTCTTTTTGTAACTGCATGACCCCATAGAACGAGAGCTTGATGAAGCTGACAAAACAGCGACGACAGAAATAGCCGAAAATCGAGCGGCGCGCCTGGATGACCTTATGTTAGGGGCATTGGGCCAACATCAAAGGGACTTGACACGCGTACGAGAACGCTAGGCTGATGCAGAACAGTCCTCAGATGAATGGCCGACGAAAAGTCAAGTCATGCATGTACCTCGTCCTCAACCCTTTCCACAAATATGGCTGGAGTACCTAGAAAAAAGGTGATCATGGGCGGGCAAAGTTTATGTGTGCGACGAACTGTGGAAAAAGTTGGTCAATTGATCTGCGCTCGTAAGTTGACTTGGCTTGCAAATTCCGCGTCAGTTAAACGGAGGTCATGAGATGACACGGCTTTACCACTGCCTCGAGAGCTGTAATGAGGTTCCGGACGTTGAGGTGGTCGACTTCCGGTGCAGATCGAAGTACCGACATGATCTGCTCGTGAGTTCTTGGTTGCACAACCTTGTCGAGTAAGACGGTTTACAAGCGGGATGGAAATGCACCCACTTCAGACACTTCAAAGAGCAAGAAGCGGTATATGAACAACAGGAAGCTGGGTGGAAGATTGTTACGGAACTCCTTGAAAACTAGAAGAGATATTGCGAGGAGATCGATGTGGTGAGGACGAAGAACATGGTGGACGGGAGGAGGTGTCCCGGGCCTGTAGTCCATCATTGCCAGTGTTCAAGCTAAAGACTCGGCCGGGAAATCGATCAAAGCTCTATCGTGAATATTTGAATGGTTATCCGGTCCTTGTTCACAGATGGGAAACACCTTCCTCTTTTGGTTTGTAGACTGGACAATGATTGCATGGTCAACGGAAGCAACGTCGGTGAGATGCCAGGTACTAAAACAAAGAAAAGGGCTGCACCGGCAGCCCCAGCGGTAAGTACGGCTACTTACTCAACGCAAGGATTGTAATTTACTTCTATCACCAGCGTCCAGCGAAAAAGAAAAAGACAACACCAGGGCAATCCTCGAAACGCGCTCTCCCCAAGTCGAGCCCGAATAAACCAAAGGGAAAAGAGAAAGCCTTCGAAAGAGGATACATCTCAATCCCTGGCGCTACTCCGGATGATGTCCACGATGGCGACCTGTCCGAAGACGATGAAGACATGCTGGATGAGTTTGGCGAAACCATCAACTTCTTGGCTACGTTGGATCACAAGGGCATAACGAGGTATTTTGCCATTCGAATGCTCCACTGATATACATACATATTTCTTTTCAGGAGCAAAAAGGAGACAGAACGTCTCCACCAACTCCATAAACCCATCCGCAAGCCCAAACTCGACGATCTACCCTCAGTTGATTCTCATGATGAGGGTTCGGAATCCTGGAGTACAGACATTGGCGACTCTGAAGCGGAGACGCAGTCACAAAGCGACTTTTCTGATCAACTTTCTTCCGAAGAACAACCTTCGTCTCCGGTCGAGCTAGACTCCGATACCGAAATGCCATATGAACGTGTCCCACGGATGCCGAAATTGCCACAACCTCAGACACACCGGAACATACTTGGTCTTCCGATAAAATTGTCCGACGGACGGATAGAGGCCTCAAAAAAAGTGACCGTAGCGCCAGCTCCGATTAAAGATGATGAAGAGACGGAGGAATCGGTCCGATCTCAGTCGCCGACAACAGCGCCTTCAACAATGGTCCGGGAGGATGTTGCTACAGGTGCCCGTTTTGGCCGGCCTGCTGTCGCGGACGTGATAGGGAACAATTCGCGCAAAGCCAGAATTCAGGGCGCAAAGGACCAGATAGCCAGCATATGTCAAGATATAATTGCCGATCCAGAAAACAGCGTCCGTTTTCATCGCTTGACATTCGTTTCCATCGTCTCATTTGGTGACCTAGTTAGGGCTGCTTCGGCGCTTGCATACCTTTTCTCTAGAAACAATCACGACCCAATCGCACCCGGAACCAATCAAAAATGATCACGCCATACGCAAGTTGGCCATCCTTTCTCAGCTTGCAGTGTTCAAGGACATTATTCCTGGATATCGAATACGAACTTTGACGGACAAAGAAAAGGCGGAAAAGATTAGTCAAATGGTCGCCCGAACACGTGAATGGGAGCAAGGCCTTATCCTCGTGTACCAAATTTATCTCCGTGCTCTGGAAGCCGAACTCAAAGGTATGTACTAATTTACGCCGCCTCGTGTTCTTTCTTTGAGCATCCATGAAGCCAAAAGCGACCTGGCCGATGTGGCCCTCAAATGCATGTGCACTCTAGCCTCAGATGTCACACATTTCAACTTCCGGGGAAACCTTATGGCATGCATTGTGGCGCGGATGAGCAAGAAAACATGGGATGAGGTAACTTTCTCCTGAATTTGCGTTCGTTCAGGGTTAGATTGACTCGATCCCCAGCCCTCTGATCTATGTTTGAACACGCTGATCAGCATCTTCCGAAACGATCATACTGGCGTGCCTTCGCTGGAAGCCGTACAACTGCTGAACCGTATGATCAAAGAAAAGCATTTTAACGTGCACCCAGGCGTTCTGACATGTCTCTTGCACCTGAGGCTGAAGAGCGAACTCAGCGTGAGAGCTTCGGATTCCAGGGCCGACAAAGAAGAGAAGACCAAAGCTCACCCCAATGGAAAAGTGGCGGGTCGCCGAACCAAAGGCAGATCGACGGACCAACCATACTTGAGCAAGAAGACCCAGAAAGCATTCAAACAAAAGAAGGAAATAGAACGCGAGGTACGCGAGGCAGAGGCGGAAGTGGACCGAGAAGAACGGTCAAAGACGGTAAGTGAAGGAAGATAAGGCACTTTATTCGGTTACCTCACCATCACCTTTGTGGCAAAGCATACGGAAACCCTGAAGCTTCTTTTCGTCTTGTACTTTCGCATCCTGAAGAACACTCGTCGAACACCGCTCTTACCGGCAGCTCTAAGAGGGATATCAAAATATGCACATCTCGTCAACGTCGACTTCTTCAAGGACTTGATGCAGGTTCTCAAGAGCCTCATTGTGCGAGAGTCTGACGACATCGACTCAGACGCTGAGGAATCACGTACCCTGGACCAGAAGACCGGTATGCAAACTCGGTTGCTGTGCATTGTGACAGCATTCGAACTCTTATCCGGGCAAGGTATGTTTCTCGATTTGGACTTTGAAACGCGTCGAACCTTTGCACAGGAGAAGCCCTGAACATCGACCTCGCTGATTTCGTCAATCACCTCTACGCCGTCATACTCCCAATGAGCGAGCTGCTGCAGATTGACGAGCCGCCGTCAACCTCAGGGCCTCGAACAGGTCAACAACCGACCATCGCGGACCTGCTGTTTCGGGCACTGACAATGGTATTTTCTCCGCGAACTACGAGCAGCACTTTGCCCTGGCGGTCAGCCGCATTCGCGAAGCGACTCCTCATTGTTTCATTGAATTGGCCACCAACTGTGGCGCTGCGTACCCTGGATTTCGTCGAGAGTTTGGTGAAGAAGGAACCCAGACTCGAAGCACTACTATCCACCGACGATCGCCATGCAGATGGGACGTACCTTCCGGAAGTAGACGATCCTCAGCTGAGTCGTTCGTTTGGAACGTCGTTCTTCGAATTGCTGCAGCTGCAACAACGCCACTATGATTCTCGAATACGAGAGTCGGCCCGTAGGCTCTCTAGTTGTATCAGGACGTAGCGGTGATTAGACGTACTATGGGTCCACAGTGACGTTACAGAATATCTACAATACTTCATGGTAAAGTGGATACAAAAGCAAATCGAGATCGATGAAGACGAAGGGATTAAACTGTACACCAAAAGAGCCCAAACACGCGAGAACAACAGTTCAAAGAAGACAATATCCAGAGTAAAAAAAAATTGATACAACGTTCACATGGCAGTGAATGTCCGGGTAATGAGGCGGTCATGAGGGTCATGAAAGCAAGGAAGGCATCATGAACGCCGCCGAATAAGACGACGTGCCTGAGAGGGAGGTATCCGCGTTGATAGTTGACACAGCATACGCTAGAGAGGCTTGAGGGAGGCTGGAGCGGGGTACGCATTGCCCGGGAATATGGGTATAGGTAGGCAGGATGGAGTCGGCTTGATAAGCGGGCTGTGGTGGACTTGGCGACCTTTCAGGGCGACCGTGGTATTTTTGGATGCCGACGAGCTTGGCAGAGGGCATGTTTTCAGACTGCCCTCTATCCAGATCGTGGAAGATGACTGCAAGAACTTGTTCGTTTACGATAATTTTTTGCACGATGCAGGTCGGCGAGGCTATGAGGTGCGCACGTGGTGAACATGAGGGTTTCTATGTAGATGCGCGGAGAATTACTCACTGGAGTCAAGCCACCGACTGCGACTCAAAGGTGAGTCAGGCAAAAGCAGTGTCACGGTCTCCAACTGATCGTTACCGGTGGAGTCGGCAGTCATCAGGGTGCAGAGATTGCTTTCTCTTGCGGTGCATTGGCCACGTACAAAAATGGCAGTTGAGCACCTGACAGTGGCGGAAGGCCGCATGGAGCATGTGACAGAGCCTTGGAAGCCGTGTAGGGCAGGAAAGGACGGCACGTCAATCGGCGGGAGATGTAGCTTGATTCTCAATAATACGGCCGGTGACGGCTGAACGAACGGCTGTGTGGAGGATAGGAGGGCGTCAACGGGAAGAGAGAAGGAGGGCATGCCCTCTGCCCAAAGAGAAAGTGCTGTGAGACCGCTAAAGGAGGGAGCGGGCTCAGGGAAGAGAGAAGACTCTGTGAATAGGAGGGAGGAGTCGGAGAAGGTGGGCTGGCGGGAAGGGTCGGATGTGCACTGTGAAGTGAAATCGAAAGACTGATCATTGGGAGTGTAGATGCTACTCGGGGAGGATTGAGTTGCCGGAGGCCGAGCGAGGTCGGAACTCCAGTAAGACGCGAGCGGAGAGAGTCTGCGGGGGTCGGTACGGTGGGGATCTGAAGCCGGGAGGGAGCGCACACGGCGTGAGTCATCGTCGAGCCGAGGTTGTCGGATGGAGTGTAGGTGAGGTAGGGCGAGATCCGTGGTGGCACTCACGGTGGGGCTGGAACCGGCACAGAGGGACCGGGGCGGGCACGGGGAGGTAGCCGAGCCGCCAGAGCGATCTGATGCCGGGGAGTGGTCATCGAAATGGCCGGAAGGGGTTAGGAGATGGGCCTCGGGTGAGTCTTCTGCCTTGACGGAGGGGAGGAGGGTCGTCTCAAGAAAAAGTTCCTCGCCACCGGCAACGAGATGATATTCTGGAGAGTGATGGTCTGTGAGCGAGGGTGCGCGGTGGGAGGGGGAGAGAGACGAGCCTGGTTCGCCCTTCCACATGTTCCGGAGGACCTGGATGTGGCTGGCGACCTGTTTCTTTGAGCGATCGACGCCGTTCTTGTGGAGATACTCGACGAGGAACTGGTTGCGCCAGCGACTACGGCCGCGAGAGTAGGTGGCCCAGGGAGACTCCCAGTAGTCGCGGAGACCTGTGGAGAAGAATGAGCGGGTAGAGCGAAGGAGGAGGGTGGAGAGGACGAACCTTGAACGAATATGCGCTCGATCTCCTCTGGCCAGACTTCGCTGGAGCCATCCTTGAGTAGCTTCCTGTGCTTGCGCTGTGGTGTGAGGGATTTTACGGGTGTTTCTGGCTCGTATACGGCGGATAGTCTGGATGCACGCATTGTTGAGAGGAAGGGGGGAGCACGGAGAGAGGAGAAGGGGGACGGGATGTGGCTCGTTATATATGTGAGACAGGAGGAAAGAGAAGGACGCGAAGGCTAAAGATCCGATATTGGCATCAAGGACCCGCTGGTTCGGATACCTCTAATTGAAATGCCCTGGCCAGTAGCGAGATCTAAATCGGGTTTCGTGGGAATCTATCACTACTTACGGTATCACGTCACAAACAGAGTTCAGACACCACGCGGAAATGGAAAGTGCCCGCCACAGAAGCGGAGAGCGACTGTGAGACGCAAATCGGGTGCAAATCTAAGCGCCCCCCGTCCACAACTGATCTGGGGACCAGACGTGGCAAGGGCCAGAACAACAACATTCGAGGTGGTGTGTAGCCCCGGAAAAGATGGACTGTCCCCTCGGCCCGACAACCGGTGCTGCCTATACTATCCGATCCGCACGTGCCGGAGTCGGAGTAGAAACTGTCCCGTCGCCGCTCGAAATAGCCGGTGGAGCGGCTGAGCCCGGATGACCGGCCGAGCGTGGCTATGGCTGAGACACAGCGATGGTTGCGAGAGCAGGCGGGGTCGTACGAAGAACGCGAGCGGGTCGTGCTCGACGTCGAGCGTGCCCTCGCCAGCTTTCCTACCCTGCGACCAAAGTCTGACATGTACAGTAAGTTTCCCTTGTCAAACCCCTTCATTTCTGATCGCAACCCGCAGCCTACGACGATGGCCGTGCCCAGCTTCTCCTCTGTCTCCACGGTCTACTTCCCATCTCATTCAGGGGTACTTCCTATAACATCCCGATTGCAATCTGGATCACAAAAGACTACCCTCGCCGTCCCCCGATCTTTTATGTAGTACCAACTCCACACATGCTCGTTCGTCCGAGCAAATACGTTGATCTCAGCGGTCGATGCTCGATCCAGTACATCCAAGACTGGATCAGAAAGCCCGAGGTCCGTTTCTCCCCTCTAGCCCAGTCCATTGCAACTCATTCACCTTTTTTTTTTTTTCCAAGCCCTGCAACATCGCCGCTTTGCTCCAGGCGATGCAAGATCACTTCTCCCGCGCCCCCCCTCTTTACGCCAAACCCAAGTCTTCCAGCCCAGCCCCGCAACCACCCTCTTCCCCTTCATCTTCATCTACCCTCTCCCACCCACAACGCTCCTCGGCTTCCCAGCCCTTGCCGCTGCCACAATCTCCCAATCAGGATCCCCCGGCATTACCGCCGAAACCCGTCTCATCTCACCAGCTGGTCGTGCCCCCGCGCCCTACTCCTACCCCCGCGACGCTCCCTCTTGCTTATCCACAAGTATGCCCATACTGCTCTAAAACCCTCGATGTGTCTCAGTCATCTTTGCTATCTAGATTGACTTGTATAATCGGCCGCCACCGCCTTTGCCCCAGAAACCTCGTGCAGATGCGCGTCCGCCCCAATATCACCAGCCGATCCTTTCTCCCCTGGGCTCGAGTGCTAGTGACGGAAATACCTTTCGATCAGCCACAGAACAGTCCAGAGATCCCTCCTCTCCCACCGTTGCTAATTACCGCGCATCAATGCCTCCGCTAGAACCCTACCCAGATGCGCAAAGTCCGCCCGCGCAAGTTCGACCCCTGGCCTTGACTCACCCTGTACTCCATCTGCCTCGGCCTCCACCGCATCCTCTCCACCCACCGGCTGCGTCCGCTCTCCCGCTTCCGGACCTGCTCGATGATGAATCTCCTGCCCCACAGCCTCCGCAGGCTTCAGCACCGCCACGCCCGCCGAATCCAGAGCTGCTTCAACTGCATGCGCAGGTTCATGACAAGATACGATCAGAGTTTTCTTCCCTGTCGCAGCTCATACTCCTGGAGACCGATCGGCTGCGCACTCAGCAAACAGATCTTCTTGCCGGAGAACCCGCCATTCGCGATGAGATGGCTCGCCTCGAGGCTGTGAGAGACGTTTGCCGTAACGTCGCAGCAAGGTTGCGGAGTATTGTTGATCAGTCAGACCGGAACCTCGCCGAGTTACGCCGAAAGGGGGATCCCGAGGTGGATGAATTGGTCTGTTCCACGAGCATAGTCCACAACCAGCGAGTTTCCGTTCTTGTAATGTGTACTGTTGTCCGATCACACACTGACCGACATGAATTCTTTCTTTTTGTCCTCCAGGCTGATTAATTTAGTCGCCGAAGACAATGCAATCGAAGATACGATTTACCATTTGCACAGGGCGTTGAACGCTGGCCGCATCGATCTAGAACGTTTTTTGAGGGTGAGTGTTATTCTGTTCACTAGTCACATGTTCCTCATGTCCCGTTCCGTCGTCACTCAGACGACCCGCGTGCTCGCAGAAGAACAATTCGTGAAAAGGGCCCTTATTGAGAAGATCCAGGAGGGGATCCCGATGGGAATGAGCTTGCCCTATTCCTAGACATATTCGGGGTAGCAACCAAACTGACGAGATCCAGATGTCCAGACTGGATCTTATGGGGTGCTCGGCGACGTAGTTGCCATATGTGCAATGTTCTGGACCAGTCTCTAAGCGGGGTTGTCCCTCGCGAGCTGTGGCTAATGTGGGCGGCGCTGTGCTGCGGATTGAGAAAGACCTTGCTTGTGATTGATTGGTGGCTGCAATTTGTTCCTGAGATAGCGACACCGCGCGTTCCGGTTGGCAGAGACGAGCATTGCCTCCACCAATTGTTCCACTCCCGGATCCGGATCATCCGAAGGTTCCGAGCGAAATAGACCATACGGCATGATATCGGTTCATCGAACCACTTTTCATTACTGGCCAGAAGTTCGCCATATACATACTTACAAAACAGCAGATATGAACAGCCTATACAAATGACAAACCAACCTGATAAATCCAAGCTACAGTGGGTCAAGGGGGTTCTGTCACACTATTGTCATCGCCGACGTCTTCGCGGCTCGGAAACTAATTCAAGCGACGTGACCTTCGCCCTTTTCCGTCTCACTTTGAACCCTCTTCCGAGACTCTGGTCCCCGCCTTGCCGTCCCTACCCATCTCCACACGCGGTGTTCATCACCACCTTGTACCTCCTCCAGGTTGACCCTGATGTTTGCGTTGCCCTCTACAACCCGTTCCACCTGATCCCATAATCTCTTTCGGGCGGTTATTGAGTGTTGCTCCTGGAGAATAAGGTCCCGGAGCTGAAGAGACGACAAATACGGTTGGGGTGCCGTCACCGGATCCGTATGGTGGGCGAGTTCTTGATTACGCAACGTATCAAGAGCAATTTGAACTATTTCCACGACACGTTTGTTCTCCATTTGGCGTTGGGCACGGGTCCGTCGGAAGCCATAAAGCATGCATATGCTAGTGAACAATACTGAAAAAAGTGGCGTTAGCTCTAGCGAGCGCAAGCACAAGGTTGCATTGTTACCGATAACGCTCGCTCGCCATCGCAACCACAGCTCTCGTACTTTTACTGTGAGCTTGCAATTCATGGTTAAATTGGCAGTCTTGTGCGCCAGATAGCGATGCCCGCTACAGTAAATTTGGTGATGTGACGATCGGGATCAGATAATATGCGATCGTGAACTCACGACATGTCCTCCCCAAATACAACGCTACCCCACTCGACTAGCTGTTGCATGGCTTCGTTAAACGTATCGTCAAAAGTGTTGAGAAGATGCGGCTGCCGAGCCAATCATGTCATTTACCGCTCATGGGAAAGTGACAATTGAACGAACCGCAGTCTTCTTCCTCATCGTCTCTCGCAAGACTTCCACTTCTAGGCCCCATTTTCTAGCTTCACCTCCTTCACTATCCAGTATCGTCAGCCGAATTTCGTCACCACCAGCACATACTCTTCTTCCACGTTCCTGGCCAAGAAGAGCTTCGATCGCCTTCCCCAAGGCGCCAATGTTCCTCTTTCGCTTCGGATCTTCGATACAATGAGGCGGGAAAGCAACAGGGCCCAGTCCGGGTAACCCATCGACCACCTGAGAAACGAGGTTCCAGACCCGCTCGACAGGAGCTGGTGAGGCGGTCCCGAAAGGTGACAATAACGCGAGAATGGGGTGCGGACGCAGTATATGCCCAGTGTTGCACGTTACCGTGTGCTGAGTGCACGATGCGTAATCTGGACAAGGCGTGCATGCCAACGGGTGTGGTAAGGGGATCAATGAAAGTAGAGGGCACGGGATTCCGTCTTTGGCAGTGATTGCATTAAAGAGCTCCGATGGGATACCCTGAAGGGTCCGATTCGCTCGGTTGCATGGTCCAATCGCAGAAAGATGAGCCTGGAACTCCTGCAAAGGTTGACTGCTATTCGATCCCGCATCGCAATATCCAATCGACGCAGATTCCCGTTTGTACTTGATGGCAACACTTGAGAAAACAAGAAAGCAAATCGCGTACAGTATTGTCAGTAGATAGGGCCTAGATTTTGCGCGGGGTTTGTGATGGTCAACGATAGCAGTGGTAGTGTGTTGAGGGGTCAATGTCGCCTGCTCATTAAGGTCAGACTCTTCGATTCCGCCCTCCGGAATGCTGACTGGCGAAGCAACAGTGTCGAAGTCGCGACCTACAACCCCTGCGTCCATGTCTGGTATGCGGGTTTGTGGCGGTTGTTCTGATGCATGAGGGGAACTAGACGGATGACTCAGAGGGACAAATGTCATTGCCTTTCCTGGTGGAGACCATACAGTCGGCTGTCGAGGAATGTCGGATGGAAGCTGTGGCTCAAAGTTGGACTGGGGTGGTGATCTCGGAGTCGATGCAGGGAAACGTGGCGCTTTGGTTGGAGATGATGGAGGCGAGATGTGTGGAGGTGCTGACATCGAATGGCGGGATTTCTTGTGAGCGGCGCTCTTGCGAGTGGCCTTGCGAACCGGCGCTGGTCGAACTGGCGATGAAGATTCAGCGCCAGACTGGAAAATGTTGTTGTCTTCCCAGCCACTATCATCCGCCAACTGTGTGCATCGTAATTAATTTCGTGAATTGCGCCACAGTAAAACCATAAAACGCACAGATGTACGGCGCATTTGAACGCTATCCTGAATTTGTACGTCAGTCATTCAATCAGCAATGATTCTAATTAACTCCTAGTACCTCTTTCCTTTTCGTTGCTTTCGTAGGCGGTAATGTTTCCTCTTCCGGTTCACTTTCTTCCACAAGGATGGGCGCCTTGGCACGAGCTTTCATGCTTGGAACCCTACCCAGGTCTGGTTGAGCGGATGAACGACGGCGCTTTGGCTAAGACGGGAGTTAGTAAAGGAGTAAAGGGTGACCGAAAACTAGCCTACCGGTTCTGGTCGTTCCGGGACCTCGTCATCCTCTGGGGCGCGGGAGAGTCTTCGAGAAGATCGTCTGGGTGCCTATATCATAATGAGCCAATGCCACCAATGGTAGAAATTAGCCACCTTCGTGTCTGTATTAAGTGGTCGACCAGTGAGGCCATCCGTAATGCCATCGTCACTAGCAAGGCTATTCTCTATCCTCAGCCTCTCTTTTCGGAACTTTGTGACGTTTGGTCTGATTTCGTCGCAGAACAACTGCACGAGTTTTGCTTTAGTGTAAGGAGTGGGATAGCGGATCTGGTGATGGTTGAGGACGCCTAGTATTTGAGAAACAGTCAAAATGTTTGGATCAAAGTCATTGTCGAGATAGTTTCCCTGGCTGATGATTTGTGTTGTGGTCAAGGACCTCGACATCGTGACCTACGTAGTACGATGAGGGTGTGGTCCACAAGCCGCACGTCGCACTCGAGTGTCCCAATCATACCACGATCACGTGCTATGCACGCTCCGCCCTCTCCGACGGATCACCCTGCACGCGGCGCACACCCCCGCCCACTGCCTCGCCCCATCTTCACTTCTGTCAGGGCAGCATGTAGTGACTGTTGTGCGCTCTCATTCCACCGAGAGCACACAACGGTCACCGTATTTCATCTCCCGCCGTCCCTTGTCCTCGCCACCTCCTGCACCCCCTCGTGCATGTGCGCTCACCTGTCATAAATTATCCGTATCTCGCCCTTCCCCTTTCTAGGGGCATCGCAATTACGCGGGTGTTCCGGTGCTGACCCGTACCCGTCCCGGCGCGGGGGTATAGACCCGGCGGGTCATCCAACGCGACGCAGACCAGCGCGTCGACGCAACACTCACCCTCGCCTTCGCCCGCCCTCCTACCTCACCCATCTGCGCATCCACACCCGCATGCCCGCCTTCACTCTCGCTTGTAGTACGTGACCCACACGGATTGCCCTAATCATGCCGTTCCCTTCGGGCCATTCCTCACTTGTTCTCCCTGTCATTTCTGGCCCTCTGTCCTCACATGATGGCGACACCATGTCACACAGGCACGCGAGCACACAAACAAACAGCTGTTGTCTGTCTTACGCTATTCCTGAACCCTTTGAAGGGTTTCAGTTTCAGCTCCATTCAATAGCTTAGTCATCGATAAATCGATCGCGAACGACTTTACTTTGCTTCTTTTGCATCACGTCGCGGCAGAGGTGCCAACTAGAGCTGGCGCCGCAATGTAAGCATCCCGGTAGTTATGTCTTGGTTTGAAGTGTTAAAATGTCGAAGGCAAAGGCAAAGGCAAAGGTCAGGCACTTGAAACACAAAAAATTCGGAGAAAGGCTCGAAAGTCATCAGCGCCTCGGAAGCCCAGGGATGTCCCTCAAGAAGGCTCTAGATTCGAGGACGACGAGAAACACAGTGATGCACTGGAAGCCCGTGCCAGACATTTCTCTGGGGTTGCTAAGATCTGCATTGAGATCTTGCTCGACCAGTCTTTGGTTTTTCTTCGGGAGCTGAATAGCTTAAAGTTCTGTAGCTATCAGATTCTCTTCGTTTATCTCATCCAAGTCGTCAAGTTGACCTGCAATGAGGACAAAGAGCTTGATGGTGCGCAAAGAGCTCTCGCAAACCCAATAGGCATTCTACCGTCATTTCCTTCGCCAATTGTGCCCAACGCACCCCTAAATCCGTGCTTGCCATGCAAGGGATTGACAAGGCTCTTATGCACGTGACAGTTATCGATCCTGGAGCTGTAACGTCTCTCAACGGCGGACCATGACCATAACACTGGTTTGAGTCGGAAGACACGAAGGCGGTTGGTTGACTTCGGTATTAGCGAACTTTTTGCTGGTCAGCAGTTGGTTACACAGGCCACAGCTACGGGTGCTGATGACAAGCTGTGGCTGCTGTGCAGTGCAGACCGCTCTTTTTCCTTTCGTAATCCATCAATGCCCATCGCTGTATACACCGTACTCTCCGCCACATGATGTATGCGTTTCCGCGCCAATGGGGAGTGGGAAGATACTTGCATATGTCCTTCCGATACTGGAGGTCAGTTTTAGTGTAACCAATATCATTTGGGATGGTTGACATTCATAATATGTAGCAGGTCCTATCAAGCACAGCAGGCTGCGTGCCTTAAATATTCTACCCACTCGAGATCTTGTCACGCAGGTCAGAGAAACGTTCACTTGTTTGCTTGGATTCCGAGCGTTATTAAGTCGACGGTCGGAATGATTTGCTATGCTGACCACCTTGACGGTGAGTCTTGTGCCTGTTTGAATGATCATTTCATGGTAGACGGTAAGTTAGGAGTGTATGTTGGTTTGCGAACCGTCGCAGAAATCGCTTGCGTTGCTCCACATTCTGCACAAATACAATGTTCGCAATGCTCTTATTTTCACCGTCGGAGTCTACGAATCGCCACGTCTTGTCGCTCCGATGCTTTGAGGAACCTGCTCGTATCACGGTTCGTGCATACTCTATGCACGGACTCGAGTGACCTACCTGCGAGTGAACGAAAAACTATTCTCCAGAAATTTAAAGCGAGGGAGGTCGACGCGTAAGTTCTGTGCCACTTGCAGTCTGACGACGAACTGACGAGGTTCATGGCCAGCCTGGTTTGTTCTGATCTAATTTCGACATTAGCCATGTCTCTCATGTCGTGAGTTACGAGCCAGTCGACATGAGGTCATACGTTCACCTGGGAGGACTGCGCGAGCTGGATGGGACGGTAATGCATGGACGTTGGTACGCTGTACTTTGTGATTTATGGTATAAATGCGTGGTAGCGAACCAAGTCGAGCACCTCAGAGTTCTTCAAATACTATCTCACCATCCCGCACGAGCTACGTGCCGACCTCCTAGTCGAATGTTATCGACAGCTATGTACTCTACTCTCCAAATAAGGTCATCGCGAAGCTTGTCCATGCCCACCAATATGCGTTTCGAGGGCGCCGTACGCGCACTCGAGGACGGTTTATCGGCTGAGAGCGTCCATAGATGAGATTGGCGCGAGACGAGGTCGGACGCGTACTGTGACAGACGGGCGGATCAAGGCATGTCGTCAACGCCGATGAGAAAAGGCGGTGGCGGTGGTGGCATTGGGTCGGACGAGGCGGGCATGTTGCCGGTCTTTTAGGGGTCTAGACTCGGTCGGACATCGGGCCGGGACAGTGAACAATAGTTTTAAGTGGGATCTGCCAGGGCCACCATGACGATCTCTTCGTAAGCATTCGCTGTTCCGCCCGAGACGTCGTGACTTCATAGGAGTAGCGGCTTTCCGGAGGAAGACAAATGCGTATTATCGAGGACCTAAAACCATACAGAACAAAGTTGTCAAGATATTTATGCACGACCTGCCCGAGTTCATTTCAGGGTCCAAACTTTTGGTCAGAAGTGCGCCGATGTTCCGAACCGTTTCAAGGCCACCAGTTTGATTGGCATTAGCACATCTATCCACCAATAATGAACTAAAATAAAAGGATTAAGAGTATCTATAGTTTGAGGCAGGGAAGGGGGGTCCGTGGGGAATCACAGCCACAAAGCAGTGAGAGACACGGCGGGACTTTCTGTCCAGCCTGATTGTAGCCGTGTGGAGTTCTACTACTTGCTTACTCGCAACAAAATCACCCGGGCCCCTTCAGTTCATATACTTTCTCTGTCCGACTTCAACGCCTCGACAAGTTTTTTATTTGGAAGAGAATGGCCACTCAACCCGGACAAGATGCCAAGTTTTTCCAGCGAGGAAAGATCGAGGTATGCTCAGTTAATTGGGCTGTCATCATCACCATAGAACGGTTTTTGCCCAGGAATTTCGTGCTGAGCTTCAAGCTGCAGAAGCAAAGGACAAGAAATTCCAGAAACGAAGGACGGTTCTCAAGAAGATCGTCGCAAACATAACAATGGGGAACGACAGTACGTCAACCGTCGAATGCACGCCTTTCGCCTGGAAAGGTGCTCATTAATCAGTGTCACCACTCTTTCACGACGTTGTTCAATGTATCGGGACTCCTTTACTTGAGATAAAAAAGAGTAAGTGTTGCATTTCTGATGTTAGATTCTGCCGAAAGTTCAACAATAATCCAGTGGTTTACCTGTACCTGGTCAGCTACGGTCGCTCCAAACCAGAACAGATACAGACCGTTATCCCGAGCTTTCTACAGGTATACCTACCTACAGCCACGTCTAGCCCAGGTCCACATTTCGTTTCCAGGACTGTAACGATCGCAATCCCCTCATCCGGGCACTAGCTATACGGACAATGGCGTACATTCCCATCCCTGTTGCGACAGAAGCTCTTAGTGAACAGTTACGACATTGCATCAAGGATCGGGACCCTTATGTACGCAAGACAGCTGCAATCTGCGTCGCGAAACTGTATGCTGCCGATCCCAGGAAAGCCGAACGCGCAGGCTTTGTTGAGATGCTCAGAGACATGATGCTCGATGCCAATGCAACAGTCGTCGCAAACGCCGTAGCAGCGCTTTCGGAGATCGGAGATCGCCAGGACGGTGTTATATTCCGCTTGAACTTGACAATAGCAAATAAACTAATCGCTGCGCTGGGTGAGAGCTCAGAGTGAGTCTGTCCATACTGCATTATAGGTTTTGCTAATCCAGAATCGAGATGGGGCCAGATATATATATTGGATTCTCTGCTACGTTACGTCCCGGAACAGCATGCCGACGCAGAAATAATGGCAGAAAGAGTAATCGTGCAATTACAACATGCAAACTCCGCTGTGGTTTTGACCACCATCAAAGTTCTCCTGTATCTCATGAATTACATGGAAAATCGAAGACTCATCGACCACATTTGCAAGAAGATGGGTCCGCCGTTGGGTAATGCCGTGACCCTTTCTGCGATTATCTTGACCGATTCTTACGATTCTTATAGTTACACTACTTTCCTCTGGTCCGGAAGTCCAATACGTTGCTCTTCGCAATATTTTGCTCATCATCCAACGGCGGCCTGCTGTCTTGAAGAATGACGTTAAAGTTTTCTTTTGCAAATATAACGATCCAATATATGTTAAACTGGCAAAACTGGAGATTATGTATCGGCTTGCTCGCGAAGAAAACGCAAAGGAAGTATTGGCAGAGCTCGAGGAGTAGGTGTCTCCCTTAGTCCCAGAGGTAAAATCTTTCATCGCGGACTGCAGGTACGCATCAGAGGTAGACATCGACTTCGTTCGCAGAGCCGTAAGGTCAATAGGCCGATTGGCCATCAAGGTCGAGGCGGCAGCGGATATGTGTATCCAATCTCTGCTGACTCTGATCGAGACAAAGGTCACATACGTTGTCCAAGAGGCCATTATTGTGACCAAAGATATCTTCAGGCGTTATCCGGGCAGATACGAGGGCATCATCCCGACACTCTGCGAGAATCTCGACGCCTTAGAGGAGCCTGAAGCCAAGGCAGCTATGGTTTGGGTACTGGGTCAATTTTCAGACCGGATCGACAACGCCGATGAACTTCTTGACGATCTGGTGTATAAATTCCTGGAAGAGACCGTTGAGGTGCGCGATTGATTCGACCATCTCCGTGTTAGCATGGTTAAACAGGCCCCAGGTTCAACTAGCACTTTTGACTGCCGTGGTCAAGCTCTTCATTTACAAGTCCTCTTCGGAAACTGCGAAGACATTGGTTCACAAGGTGTTAAAGTGGGCTACTGAAGAAATCGACAACCCCGACCTCCGAGATCGGGGATTCATGTACTGGAGAATGCTTGCAATGAACCCAACTGTGGCTGGTGACATTGTCCTTGCAGAAAAGCCACCCATCACGACGGATTCAGATCGAATGGACCGGGGCGCACTCGACCAGCTACTGCTGCACACAGGTACACTTGGAAGTATCTATCACAAGAACCCAGAGGTCAGCACATTTTCATAGGCCGTTGACTGATGTCTGAATCTTGACAGACATTCATTCGGAATGCATCCGGAAGAGCATTGGTGGACAGCCCTGCCCTGAATGCTGCTTCTAGGACAGTTCTCATTCCACTCACACGACCTCAACTTCCAGTCACTACTGTTACCGTGGCTGGTCCTGGCCCCATTGAACCACAAACCCGCAGTCAACTCGCAGATACTTCACTTGATGTGCCGAAATCCGAACTCAACGCACCGCCCTCACAAAGCGCTACTGATCAAAACTTACTTACGACGGGAAGTCGGAACAGCGCTGATGAATTTGGGGATGAAGACGTGGAAGCTGGTGTTGATGGAGACGGAGATAATGACGACGTCGATGGTAGTGCGGGCACAGACCCGTACGCGAACCTGGGTGGAGCTTTCGGAGGTTATATGGCTGACCAGCCTCAACCCATGGCACACCGGAGGGGTAACAATGACATGGATGACTTGTTGATTTGATTGACACTTCTCGAATAAACCCTCCTGTTCTACTGGAAGATTTGTGCACTAGTTTCTCTATCCATAGCTCTGGGTCATGCGTGGTATGTAGGACAAGTAGACTGCTGGTAAAGAAGTTGACTAAGATTACTGTTGGCCATATCGATGGCAGTGACGCTTCCTCGGTCGATCAAGAGGGTGCTTTCTCGCATAATGGACAAGCAACATCAGTCAGCTAAGGATAGAGTGAATCTTATCTGCCACAGCTGTGAGTGCTTTTTTGGGTCGCAGAGAATTATAGTGCTAGGAATAGGGGTTAGAACCGTGAAGGCCGAGATATTTCAGAGTACCTGCCTCTCCTAGGCCATACATCCGACGATGGAAGCTGATACGGACAGTCCTCGCATTCTTCGAAAGGTCATCGGGCACATCACCGTCGGGGGAATGAGTCACCACAGACGGCGTACTGGCCTGTATGACCTGGATTGGCACGTCATACGCACGACTGAGTGCCAGAATCTCCGGCTCTCCACCCCACGCAGCAGTATTTCTGATAGTCAAACAATACTGCTCAAATTGCCTTGCATCCATGAATCCATGTTCGGTTGCCCCGACACCGTCTTCCCCGGATATTGACGGTAGGAAAGGAAGGAAGTCATCTGGATGATGTGATATATAACTGGAGGCTGCGGCACGAAGTGTTGCATAATTCGCTTCGTTTGCTGGGAGGATGTTAAGGAGAGCGAGCTGGTCAGCAATCGCAGAGAACAGACAATGTCCGTCTGGTGATATCTGCGAGGCACATGGAAATTTTGAGATCAGAGCAAGGCAAGCGCCTACCTCGTGGATTTGTACGGCGAGCTCATCGCACGTCCGTTTTATCGACGCTGCTTCGTGTTTTATCTGGCGATCGATGTGTGCGTCTGCATCGGGATTTGAAGGTGAAAAGTTCTGGGCTAATGCAGCGGCCTTTCGTGCCTGCACGAAGTGTGAGGCCGATATTGGAAAGGATTACACTGGCACGTCACACATACCTGCCTCGCAAGATGTCGCATCTTGGAGTTCTGCATCTTGGGATTGGACTCTGTCTTTTCCTCAGTCTTGTTCGTGGGGGCGTCCTGCGGCTCCTTTTTAGAGTCTTGGCCCGGGAGTTGCTTGTCCCTCAGATCGAGCTCGGCAAATAGATCATCCAGCTCGTTACCATCAGGTTCCGACGACTGCGGAGGAAATGCGCTTGTTACTGCGGCTGGTGTGGGTTTCTTTGACTTGTTTCGCTTTGAGCTTGGCATTTTTTCCTTGGCTTCAAGAGTTTCCGAGGATGTGGACGAGAAGTGAACGAGTCGCGTGGCTGTGCATGGTTTCTATCTAATCTTCTTCTAATCATGGCACCCGGCGCGCAGTACATGGATAGATGTCTTGGGATATTAACTTACAGTGAGAGTTTAATGGATGAATTGTTTTACCTAGTCTCACAATCTGGTGTAGGGGTCGAGAATAGGGGTCGCTTGGACTTTGGAAGATTCATACAATTTGGACGGTTACCTGCAGTCGTTTTTCCTCATCTTTGTGGTAGAAAATTCATGGAAAGACTCGCACAACGTGCTAGCACTCGTCTTCTCCGAGGGAGGATGTCATAGTACTATTTGCCCGGGATTGCCACGAGGATCAGATGTACAGCCACCGTTAATTAGCGCTCGAGGTCGCTGATTCAAGATCGTGAATTCGCTTGCATCGACCAGCGATCAAACGTCGCTCTCTTCTCGACCACTGGGGTCATATTCGCATACATCTTTCTTCAATATATGGATACCGCGCCGATGACTCTGTCCTGCACTGAAAGTGCATCCAGATTAGGCACACTTTTGACCGAACTCTCCTCCAACCCTAGCGAAGATTTGTGGCTCGACGTCGAGCTCATATGCAGACATCTTGCAAATTTATTGCGCGTCAGAAACGGAACCGGTTGGTACCACCTTTTATCGTGTTGAATGATATGATACCCACACCGTCCCAATAGAGGATAATCACACAGCTCTGGGAGGAGGTGCCTTGCCACAAGATATCACCTCTCTTCTGTTCAAGGCACTCAATGGATCATCAATTCCGAATGACGCGCGTGCCACTACCGTATTCGAAATACTCCGTGTCAGCGCAAATCTGTGTGTTGAACACGGTGAGTACAACTCGCTTCCCCGCAACATACACGTGTACCATATTGAATCATTCCACTTAGACCAAAACAGAGGACAGCTGTTGGAGGCTCGTTTTCCACAAGCAATTGTATCTCTGCTCGAAGGTTACACAGATCATCTACCATCTCAGCCGCAAGACAGCCCTTTACCACTATCCATCTCGCACCTTCAAGTCATCAAGACTGCAATCGGATTTCTCTTAAACTCATCTCTCGGTTATGGTGCGTCAATATATTTCACGGACTCGATACGCGATGATGTTCAGTCTATGCTAGAATCAGTCAAATTTCGACTCACATCTCTCGAAGTCGCCAAGACACTTGTGCGTTTATCGTCCGCGATATACCCAGTTGGTGCCTGGATGAAGAGCCCAACGAGCTTGTTTCCATCCGAGTCTCCTGGACTCAATGACATCTCGGAACGCGTGGCGGAGTCTTGGACCATTCGTATCGGGATTTCCAACTGGACCTGGAGGCTCATTGCCGAACTCAGGGATGATGGTCAGTTCGTTTAGCTATCATCGCTGACTTTCATGAGTCTGATATTAATACAGCGCATCCGCTCTTCGATACCGATGTCCTCCCCTTTCTTGTCCAGTCATTGATCGCTTTCACGCCGCCACTGCTAACTGTCCCACCTCCTCCAGATTTTGCGCAACCTTCGCGGCTTAGGACATCCTTGCTGCACGCCGATTTTGATCTCCTCTCGGAAGCATGTTCGAACCTCGAGTCACTCGTACTAGACGTCGAGGACTTCCGATTGTCGCTAGCTCGAGGGTTCGTATTCCCGGCAGAGCATCAAAACGTCCCATGCTTATCTGTCATGCTAAACTTCATCGAGCAAGGGAACTATGCACCGCTCTGGTACGTACAACATGAAACCAGTCTGGACGACAGCGAGGTTCGGAGCCAAGAAAAGGCTTTCGATGACTGCAAGGCCGCTGTAATCAAAGCAGTGGTAGAAGTATCTGGAGAAGAGAAAAATACGGATGTACTTTGTGACGACTCGGAAGAAACGTACCCCGGTGGCAAATTCGTTTCTCGTATGGTCAACTGGATCCGCGCTTTTGTTACGGGTACAAATGGAAACCTTAGGGATGATATGGCGATATGCGCGACCCTATCACTTGGAAACTTAACGAGAAGAGGTGATCAAATTACAACAGATGCATCTATGCCGATGTGTTACTGATCATTTGGCGATCGCAGAATTCCATGCATCGCTATTACTATCCCCACCACATAATATTGCTCAGCTCTTGTCCTCGGAATCTCTCCTTTCACCAACGACGGACCTCAAGTTGAAGCATGGGGTGATTGGCTTGCTGAAACATCTCTCCCAGTCATCTATTCATTCTGCTGCCAATCGCACGGCGTTGAGCAATGCTGGAATAATCGAACGTGTTGTTTCAAGCGGCGTTTGGGACGACCGTAGTGATGTCATGGCAGACATCGTGCAAGTCAGCGCTATCGGCGTCGTAAAGCATCTTTGCAACAACAGCAGTAAGTCCAGGATGGCTTAGCAGATCTCCCCTCAATGATACATTTAATTACAGTCGACAACTCCTTTGCCTTCATATTGCCCTCAGATGGTGCGGCCTCCCTGACGACAGGGCTCCCACAGCTCCTTGCCTTGATCAAACGATCCGACACGGTCGCTATTAAGAGCGAAGGTACACGTGTCATCGTCAATCTCATCAAGTCACTTTGGTCCAGTGATGTCTCGACCGGACAACGAACCCCACAAGAAATTCAGATGAGACAGCAGAAGAAGGAACGGGCAATACAAGCCTTGGTCACACTGCCATGTGTTGACGCCCTCGCCGCGCTCGTTGGTAGAAGTGCAAAATATCCAATTCTCATCAATGAGGCCGTCGTTGCGCTCAGTCTCCTGAGCACTCACCAGGATGGTGGTGAGTTCGCTGGGTCTGTGTATATCATCGCTGTGCTCACTCGTGTCAGGTCAACTGGTCTTGCGCGCCCTTATAACACCTCTTCCGAACGAGGCGAACTCTGCAACCCCAGGTTCCGCAGCAATGTCGACAGTAGCGTCCACCAGCAGCAATACAGGATCACCTATCATCACTTCTCCTCCTGCTCGCAATCGTGCTCCACTTCAAAAACGTGCCCTCGACTACCTTTTGAATATCCTTCGCAACGGCGGCAGCGACGACGCTTCGAGTCCCAGACGATCAGAATTGGCTCCATATCCTGTCGAGCTTCGTATGAACATCTGTGCATTAATCGGGCAGTTGGCCAAGCGAATAGCAGGCGAGGAAGCGGAGATGGTCAAGGATAGTGCTAGGTCGATTCTAGAGGACCTGTCGAAATCAAACTCCAACACGGAAAAAGAGAATATGTTGGCAACTGCGGCGAAGAAGAGTCTCGATCTGTTGGATTTAGAAAAGAAAGGTGGTATATAGGGGGTGGAGTCAAATGTCGGGTCTTTGTGATGATTGTACTCTAGTGTTAGTGTAGACTGATATGTTGTGGACGAAATGTGAAATGCAACCGGCTATACCCGGGCCGGCAAAGGTGCTAGCCGGCCTTTTCCGTCATGCGCTCACGTTAAGTCTCTCCGGACTGGGGTCTTGCTATTCGATCATGGGGGTGAGCAAAATTCGCGTCAATGTCTCTCAAGGAATCGCAACCATCACCCTTAATGAACCACAAAGACTGAATGCGTTGTCGGCTGAAGGTTTGCATAATGCGTTCACACTCAAACACAAGGGCGCTAGTTTAGTTGGATCGCAGATTATGATGACTTTGCAAACTCCTTGAGGGAAATCGACAAGCGCGAGGACGTCGTAGCCACAGTGTGGCAAGGTGAGTCATACCATTGGAATCTCGGCAGTTTGTTTCAGCTGCTGACGCGGTTTGATCATGTAGCCAACGGAAATTGGTTTTGCGCGTAAGTGGTTGTCGTTCAAAACAGCAAGGTCTATTGTCGTGAACATGTATCCAACGGTTCCACAGGGGAACTAATGTGAAAGCCTCAGGCCCGGGGTATGTAGAACCGACAGTTAGAGACCAACTTCGTGCGCGAGTAATTTCAGCGAACACGGATTGCACTCGAGCAGTACGTTGCACTCCATGACGATCATGCGCATACACTGTCACACCATTGTAGCTCTATACCCATAGCAAGATTCTAGTCGCTGCTCTGAATGGGCCTGTGATGGGTGAGCCACCTCCCGACCGGATCTCGCCGAGTATGTTCCTCATGGAGGTATGTAGGTATTGCAGCTGGTAAGTCGAACCTTCAGAGGGGCAATTTGTTGCTCAATCTATTCCAAGCGTTCCTTGGCAACTTCGACTTCATCTATGCCCTCCCCGAAGCGTGGTTATATGTTGGCTTTCCCTTCTTGGGTAAGTCTTAGCTCTGGCTATCCGTGTTTGCGACCGACTTTGTTCCAAGGTATCGTGATTGAGGGAGGGGCGAGCGTGAATTTCATCAACCGAAGTAAGCATGCTATAGATTGATCCCTTGACGCCGAGCCAACAATCCATAGTGGGTCTCGCCAAGGCAAATGAAGTACTCATGTTTAACAAGAAGAAGAACGCCCAAGAGCTGCTTGAAATCGGTTTCGTCAAGTGAGTCTATGTTTTGTACCCCTTTGACTGCTTACGACATAGTTTGAGCAGCAAGATATTCCCCTCTCAACCGACCGAGTCGTTTCATGCGGCAGTTTTCGAACACTTGCTTGGCGAGCTTGATAGTCTCGATCGATCGTCCGTATTGACTATCAAAGCATTGCTCAAAGCCGGATTATCCGAGAAGAATAACCCTGATGCTGTCAACCTTCGGGAGAGTTATGCGCAAGCGGAAAGATTTGTCACAGGAATACCCGATAAACGGTTTGGAATGATTAGGCGGAAAGAAATCAGACACAAACTATGACATGTCTAGTTCTTCTTCTGATTATCCAATAATCACGCGTTTCCTTTGCCATGCGTTCGTTTTGCCAAGCTTATTTTCTGCTTCTCTCCGGCCTCCGCTGCACCTCGGGCCCCTGGTAGCTTTCTTCAAGAGCCACACGTGCTTCCTATCAGATGACATCGAGCACCGACCAGGTACCATGTTTTTTTTAATCCCCCTTCATGAGAAACGAGCAGAATTTACGTCGCAGGGAGTATGTTCCCCACCTCGGAGCGCCGCGAAGGGATCATCGCAACAAGGTAAAGGCACAGGTACACATGATCGACTGCGGCCGCGGTATCACATGTCATAGCCACGCGATTTAAAGGTGAGTACAGCCAGAATAGAACAGGGCTTATTCTTACTTACCTGGGACGTCTTCATCTGTTTGTATACAGCTTGGTCATTGTTACAGGAGGCGTCAACACAGCTGCCACAATCCGCTTGATATGCGATGAGCTTTGTAACCGCTAACCGCATTCAACCTTGTTGTTGCTTTGCTTTGCCTGCCTCACATGATGCTGCGGTTGCTTAGTTGTTGGACAGGTTCGACGATGCACCCACGGCACGGCCACCGACAACTTGATCAGTAATCCCTTGGCTCTGTGACGTCAGCTACAAACACATCATATAAGCCGTTCTCTGTGCTTCAAAGACGAGAAAATCCATTTCTGAATTTTATACACAGCTATTGAATCAACCTGCTCGAACTAGAATTGTGAGTAGTCTTTTCAAAGCAGGTTGTCGCCGCAAGCTGATCTAAGCGATCCGTATTCCGGGATGATCGATCGGAATGTTGCGATAACACTGGCAAAACAGTCTCCTTCTTCCCGAAGTACCCGACCGGTAGGAGATGAGAAGAACCTAAAGATGATTCGAAAGTCGCAAGTGCTGGGAGCCCAATGGGAGCCGGTCACTTTTCCAGACGCAGCGGCCCGCAGCGCCACAGGTTCAGAAACTCCGGTCCGGCAATAACGTGTGAATGTGTATCGGGCCATACCGAATTCCTCGGAGTCGGCTCACTCCAATTAATGGCGTCGTCGTTACGTGACGGAATGGCATCATATCTCTATCTAAAATCCTTAGTACCCTAGCGCTGCTTGGCGAAGGCCAAGGCCCCAAGGATATTAAGAAGCTGCGTGCTACGGTCTTGAACCTTGCGGTGTTCTGAGGCTTGGCATCTCTTCCACCCTCAACGTCAACTCATTTCCTATATGCTGTGGGTTGCCAAGCTTTCACATCGCATGTGCGTAGTTCTCGCACACTCTAGAGCCTTGGCAAGTTGGAACGTTCTATCGTTCCATCATATTCGGGTCGCCTAATACCCCCCCTCCATCCCCCGGTAATAGTACAGAGGCTTACAGGAAACTGAACGTCGTTCTCTGTAGTTGGGTTGTCACACATCTCGCAAGATCGGCTGCTATATGAGGCAGTTTGACAGCCTTGTGGCCAGCACATCCAACGGAACCGGATATCATATCACGATCCTCCAATTTCAAAAGGTTGGGTGACACGTGTAGATTAGTAAACAATCAGATTAGATCGAGTATATCACAACGCCGATATTCATATTCGTGCAGGGTTCGAGTCATTTTCAATTCTCTTGGCTACTTCGGATTAAGCTGGACAGACGAATAGTGGTTTTCGAGAACGCCAAGATGTTATTATGACGTGATCTGAGCCATTACAGGCTCACGGAGTTCCAACGTCTGTCGTTGTAGCGAATGCCTTGCGATCGCCATTGAGGTGTATTTTGAAGATACTTGTAACACGCCTTCAGTGGTGGGAGACTGAGCGGCAGCCGGATAAGAGAAGTCGCGGGGAAACGGGGGGATCTGGGAAAGAATCAGATTTGATGGTGATATTGATGCGTTCGACCACGGATTCTAATAATAATAATATATTATTTCAACAGGTACAGCATGGTGCTCATATACATGTGCTGCGTGCATACTCATAGCGCTCAAGTGATACCGAACCAATCATCATAAGTTAGTGAAAGGTGATACAAGGAGGTGCAGTGACTACGAAAGAGAGTTGGTTGCCGAGTTTGTGCTGATACAAATGCGATCAAAAGAGTGAGAACACAGAAGGAGCCGAAATCATAGTGTACGGCGCAAGCGATCAAAAGGGGTGCCGAACCATCGCACCAAATCAAGTGCTAATGGTGGCATTGTTCGCCAAAGGCCTGTCCTGGGTGGACCGCTGACGTTGGCGTTTGGCGATATGGAGACCGAGGAGCACCTCGGCATTGTCGTTGGTGTTGAGTACATCACCAATAGACTTTTCGGCTAGCATGCATGTCTGGGGACAGCGATGAGAAAGGGGCGGAAGAGCAGTGGGGAACAGGACTCACTCTGCTGTAGCCGCCACGTCGAAGGGGTCGACGGGAGATGGAGATGGCATTGTGGATGCTATCGTAAGCGTACCTTCGCCTGATGGAGGACAATGAGTAAGCAGAGTTGGATGCGAGCGGGAAGAGATTACGGACAGGACGCTCTCAAGTTCGCTGCGAGAACGAGGTACGATGAAGAGGTCTGAGCCAGAGAGGTAGCGGTTGAAGGCCTGGTAGGAGGCACAGCCGGCGACGAGGGTCTCGTTGAACGAGGGATGGTCCTGATCCCAGGTGAACCAATTTTCACTGTGAAGCAGGTGAGAAAGTGAGGGAGAGACGTGCAAAGGATCGTACGCACGTTAGATGGGAGTGAGCGATGGCTTCTGAGGTATGAGGGGCGAGGAAGCGGTCCATCAAATGGGGGGAGCTGGTGGAGTTGTGTGGGGGGAAGTGAAGAGAGGGGGATATATAAATATTTATAATTACGTGGACTGCTCTTGTTGTGGATTGGCGCGCTCCGGGTTTTTTGAGAGAGAACGATATTGTTACAGCAAACGTGAATGTGTGTGGAAGGAACGCCGGCGTCTTATGAGATTAATAAAAAAAATAGGTTGATGATGAGGGTCGAAAGAAGAATCCAGTGAATTACCTCTTTTGGGTTTCGCACGTTCGACCCTTGAGATTTCTATCACCGATCTTCTTCCCATTGGCTGTACCGTCCTGTGCCTATACTGCCGCATCGACATGAATGACTCAACTGAGTCCGTTCCACTTCTCACGCCAGACAAATCTTTGCGAGCGCTTTGTCCTGATTTAGTCATATTTTCTCCTGAATGGTATGTCATAAGAGGAAGCTTGCGCCAACAATCATTTCTAGAAAATATGTCTGTCTCTCGCACTGTCGTCAAAAGAGTCCTTGCTGTAGAAACATCAGAAGTTGGTCTTCATGTCCATCATCATTCGAATGTTCTGACTTCGTAAAGGGCGTGGGCGCGCGTGTGCGGCGTTCCATCGGATCCCCCAACTTGCGCAACCTCACTCCCTTCTTGATGTTGGATCACTTCCATGTCTCCAAGGGCGCTGTAAGCGATTCTCTTATCTAGCAAGCACCCTCAAATGGACTATGCAGGGTTTTCCTGATCACCCCCATCGCGGTCAAGCGACCGTGACATACATGCTCGAAGGGTACGCGAACCTGATAACGTATCTCCGTCTCATCCTTCATTCTTCCCCAAAGTTCGAGTCGTCACGAGGACTCCGCAGGCCATGCAGGAACGATCGAAACTGGTGGCGTCCAATGGATGTGTGCTGTATGTCATCCAATCATGTCCTTCTACCCTCTCTCATGTTGTGCTTCTATAGGGCAAGGGTATCATACACGCCGAGATGCCAGTCCACGCTCCAGGCGTCCCAGAACCAAGGGGACTCCAACTTTGGGTCGATTTGCCCAAGCAGGTAAGGTCACGCATCACCCCCATTTACTACGTCCACTCACCCCCCGCCCGCTCTTCCTTGCATACAGTTCAAGATGGTTGTAAGTGCCCATTCATCGAACAACATTTCCCCATAATTGATTACGCCTCTCAGGAACCCTCTTATCAAGAGCTAGGCCCTGCATCGTGCGTTTATCGATCTGGTGACATCTTCGCGTAAGCGACTCATATGAAATAGCATTCCTCTTGCATATCCCAATGGCCCCGAAGGGTCCATCACTGTAAGGGTGATCAGTGGGAAAAGTCATGGCGTCGAATCCCCTGTCCGACCCCTTGGCGGCTGTTGGTACTTTCATATAATAATGAAAAAATCAGGCGACACATTGTTCCAGGACATCCGTAAGGCCCTATTCCGTTCTCATGTGAACCCGCCTCATAATCTTCCTCAGCCGCTGGTTGGACATCATTCATCTATCGTACGTGTCGCCTTCCCGATCAACCGCTGTAGAGGCTGACATTCGTGATCAGTCTGGAAGGGGAGCATTACCCTCGGAGATGATGGCTCTGAAAATGACACCTTCCATACCCTCGTTCTGTCCAACGAAAACGGGGAGTCAGGAGCAAGAGTCACAGCAACTAAAGATGACACCGAATTTGTATTGGTGCGTTCTTTCCTTTACAGGTGGCATCCTTCACAACGAACGTGCGCCAGGCTGCGGCTGAGCCGCTCGATCAAACTGTCTTCCAATACGGCCCTTTCGTAATGACATCGCGTGAAGAGATCCAAAAGACGTTGACAGATTGTAATTGTCTAGTGACAAGTTGTGTCCCAAACTCTGGCTGACGTGTCCCACTAGATCAAACTGGCAGGAACGGCTTCGAGAAGGCCCATACATGGCAAAGCAAGATAGCTCAATAAACGAGTTGCCTCGTACGATGAATGTAACTGGTCAGCTGATCGTACACTTCCGGATATCACGAGATCGCGAGATCACGAGAAATCGCTTTTTTGATGGTAACGAAACACGACGAATCGGCTTAGTCTTCATCTCTATCGCCTACGTGCTTCATCTGTTCCCATACATCGCCATCATCCTCTTCGGCGTTTGTACGCAGATTTCCCATGTCGTTTTGATCCCAGATAACTACAGTGGGGGTCGTGGTCATGTATACTTTATCGAGTACGATGCCCTTCTGTTCTTGTTGCTTGCCGACCTCGCTAGCAGGAGGGAACGTGCTATGAACGCGGGTAAAGCGATCGAGAGACACGGATGCCAGGAATGACGGCGCCACGGCCAGTGAATTCACAGCTCCAGATATTCCTAGCGATATGCTGGCATTAACGAGAGCCTGAGACACTGAAAAAAATTGTATACCTCTGTATCCATAAGCAATTTGGCCTGTGCGTAGATCAAGCGCATAGAGATTCGTTCCTTGATCCGATACGAACGCTTCACTAAGATCTGTGGTCAATGATGACGGGCAAGATTTTGATGTCTTTCTGTGTGCTCACTGCTCTGAGAATCCCTCTTCAACCGATCTAACGCCCCCAACCTTGCCGACCCCTTTGAACTCATTGATGGGACGCCTTCCGGAACGTGTGTCGTACCTGCGGAGGTCACCGAACCGGGTACCGGCCAGTATTTGCGGTTGATCAGATGAGCTCGATAACGACAGGTACGTGAGACAGGTGTTATGGACCGGTTGACGCAGTCCGAGGTAGTCGTTTGCTACATTCTTGGCACGCCAGATCTCTCCTGGAAACAAGGCATCGGCTCTTTTTCGTTTCTTGCCGTCTACCGGAGTTCCGGAATCCGTTTGAGGATCGAAAGCACGTTCGACGTTCCATATGGAGACTTCGACTTCATCGCCACCGTAAGCAAACGTTTGTTGGTTGGGTCCTAATCGCCAGTCCATAAGCCGCGACGGGAGCGCGCCGAGCTGATGCGTCAGACCAGCTTCAGCCTCGTCGCTTGTGCAGGTCAGCCGAAGTGCGCCATTAGAGGCGCACGAGTATACAGAACTTTGAGAATGTAATCCACTGAGCATTCTCGTTCGCATTTCGCCAACGAAAAAACCAAAACTTACTTTTGGGAGGACGCCAGACCGACGAAAAAATGATCCGCTCTGAATCTCGTCTCCTTCCATTCATGTCGTTGCTCCAGGTCGTCGTCCTCGCCAGTCAACGATGCGAGACGAAGGGTACCGTCTGCGTGTGCTGAAGCCAACTTGTCTTGAGCATTATTCGTCGCGTTGAATCAAGTGAAGCGGGGAGCACGCACCAGAGTCGGATCGCTCCTGCAAACGGCTAATTTTTGTACTCCCTGTGCACGACCGGTCAAAGTACCGTCGTGAAGGGTTTTTAAAACCGATGGGGTGTCCGCTGACGAGGCGACTGGGTCGCGCGAGACGGATTTTATGCTGCCCAGCTCGTCGCCGGTCAGAAATCGGGGCATAGTGGAGGTATCGTGACAAGGTGTGAAATGTAGTCACCGGGTCCGAGTCGGCCGCATGTACCGATAAACACCCATCCCATCCCATCATCTGATCACAACAACTTACGATGGACGGACCCATCAAGGAGCTGGAAAAGCTCAGGGCATCGACAGAGAGTTCGACAAAGGGAAAAATCCCGTCGGTGGAAAGCTCGCTCGACTCGCTACTCGCATCACTGCATGAAGTCAAGAGCAGAATCGAGGCTGGCTCGGTTACTCAGGACACGTTCGCATTGCTGTCGCAGACGGTAGACTCTAAGAAGAAGGAGATCGACGAGAAACAAAAGGAGATTTACAACGCGATCGTGAGGCTCGGGAAGGCGCTGGATAAGGTCTGTTCGTTTCGTTGGCGCAGCACCTCGAGGCGTCGTGTGTTCATCCCTTTCCCCCTCAGAAATTCACGCAGCCCTTGCCCGCTTATGACCCGCTTTTTACATCTCATGCCGCCAAAGAAGCACTCGATAGAACGATCGCTTTACACCTCCTTCGTACCGGTCAATTCACCACAGCAGAGACGTTCATACAAGTATGTCGACTCCTACTTCGCTACCGCTCCGGCTAACGAACGATTGTAGGAGTCTGGTGTGGACATCGCTCTCGAGCTGCGTAGTCAGTTCGTAGAGCTTCACCGCATCATGACCGCTCTCCGGAGACAAGACGTCGGGCCGGCACTCGAGTGAGTACTCTCTCTCTCTCTGAAGGTCGTCTTCATCCAAACGCACATTTTCAGGTGGTCTAGGAAGAACCGCTCCTTCCTTCGGTCACGATCTTCACCATTAGAATTCTTCCTTCACCGCTCTCAATACATACGACTACTCCTTTCCTCCGATCCGGCCGAACCCACTCCCGCGATATCGTACGCAAATGCGGCTTTGCGAGGCTTCTATCCCGAGCACGCACCCGAGTTCAAACGCCTTATGGCCTGTCTTGCTTATCTTCCGAGGAAGAGACTAGAGAATTCCCCGTACGCAGACCTTGCCTCGCCTTCACTACACACCGACCTCGAACCACTCTTCGCGAAAGAATACTGTGCAAGTCTCGGGATGAGCCGACAGGTTCCCCTTCGAGTCGTCGGCGACATCGCTGGAGGAGGTGCAATGGCAAGGATCGAAAAGGCGCGGAGCGTGATGAGGGAGAAGAAGAGCGAGTGGAGTCAAAGCGACGAACTTCCTGTGCGCTCTTCGTCTCGGAGTGACCTTTCGACGACTGACGGTGTTGTTGTTGGCGCAGATCGAGATACCCTTACATCCGGAAAACCGCTATCATTCGATCTTTGCATGTCCCGTCTCAAAAGACCAGTCTACGGAGCAGAATCCACCGATGATGATGACCTGTGGACACGTTATCACAAAGGACAGCCTACAGAAACTGAGCAAAGTCAATGGGTGGGGTTCCCTCCTTTTCAATATCCTGTCTCCGTGACTGACAGAGACGTTGCAGACGTGTCAAATGTCCATACTGCCCAACAGAGTCGAACCAGGGCACGGCTCTGCGTGTGTATTTCTAGCTTATAGTTATCGCAACTCACTGTCACATCATCATACTCGTACCCCATCACCTGTTGTTGTAAATTATCGACTGGAGAGCGCGGGATCCACCCACTGAGCCTAGTAAAACGCATACAGCCAAGTCAAGCGTACAGCGCCAAATACGAAAGAGACCCGACTTGCCATCATCGTCAGAGACTCTTCCCTATGTCTATCCCTGGTCCGTACGACCGTGCGCTGGTCGACGCTCGGCGTACTCACCACGCTCGCTAGTCGCTCTAATATCGCGGCGTCGACGTGATACTGCTTCGCCAGCGTATCTAGTTCAGCGACGCTCGTGACAGACTTGCGAGCATCGAGCAGCTCCGTCAGGGAAGACGCCAAGAGCCTGTTTTGTGCCCCCCCGGGAGCCTGCACCGTAGTACTAGTACTCGCGGCTTCGGTAGCTTCCGCCTCCGAGCGCATTCTGGAACGGTACATGTTCTGTACGTCGCTCGCCTGCACAGTGAATTGTCAACCACCTGCAGAGAGAGAGAATCGGACGGCTTACCACCCGGACTCCTGCCGACGTCTGCATGTGGGGATCGACGACTCGCACCGGGCCCAACCGGTTCAGTTTGTCCATAAAGTGCGGGTCCATGGCGTCACTTTCGATCACTGTCCGAGACGAGGGCGTTATGGGACTGTGAGTGAAACCTAGGTTGTTCAACTCACCCTCATTTTTGTTTTCAGAGGCTAGCAGCGGTGTTCGTGCAGCGGTAGTAGTGGGAGGAACGCGCGAGCCTGTCCAGCCTTGTGGTTTTTCCTTCGGTAGTTTGCGTACTGCTTTGGAAGCAGCATTCCCCATGACTAACAGTTGATGTCAGAGTACAACGCAAAAGTGCTCATGGATTCACGGTCTGAAAGCAATTTATTTTCTATACCTTACGGCCATGTTTTTACAGCCATCCACTATGTACTTAATACAACGGTCGCAATAGTCAACCTAGAGTGAAGAATAGTAGAAGATAGCAACGTTCCAGCACCGGCCAAGATCCATAACTCTGCCCAGTTCGACCGCGAAAAAGAGCGTGAGGGAGCATCAGGAAGGGGTATCAATGAAAGGAACGGATGTGAAGGCATCTGGCAACGATCTGGAGTACTGTTGGCGAGATAGGAAGGAATAATTTCATTCGGTGTGCAAACAAAGTATTGTCATAAACGGGGTTCGTGGCAGAAAATCATTTTTTTAATTGAAAGCGCCCATGTTGGTCGGTGGTGTTTGCTGGTATACTTGATACATAGTATATGGCGTATACACCTGGGGAACAGTCTGACCACCGTATGCGGCCTGCCCCATCCCAAGAACACCACCGGGCTGCCCCATGTTAGGGGTCTGACCGTAGGGAATCGCGGGAACAGGGGACTGTGCGATGGAGCCTGCAGTAGGTATAGCCCCATTGCGACGAGCTGTTGCGCGGGGACTGCTGATATCCGGGGAGCGAAGAGCAAATGGGTTGAATGGGTCCGAAGACGGGGAGAACGCTGAAGGAGGGTTCGAAGGGCGAGACCGGGCTGGCCCATTACTCTGACCAAAGGCGGGATCGATGTGCAATTGAGGCGGTCCAGACTGAGGGTTTTGCCCACCCATCTGCAACGCAGCCATCATTGACGCCAGACCTTGGTCGTTGGATGGGTACCCAGAAGGGAGGCCAGGAACACCGAAAGAATTATGTGATTGCCCCTTTTTACCAGGCGGACCATTGGTGGTGTATGTTGGTTGATAATTAGGGATAGGCAGGCCGACTTCCTCGATGAGGCGGCGGTATGCTTGTGTAGCAATAACCTTCAGTTCGATCAGGACGCGTTTTGTAGCTTCAATGAAGCCGGGCTTGTCAGCAGGGTCGAGGAAAGGACTCGTCAGAATCTTATGCACGACAGCGACGCCATTTACTTGATCCCCCAGAACGTCTGTCAGTACATGATCTCCGGGTGACGAGAACAGTGCCTGCACGATTTGACGCGATGCTTCAAGCTCGATCTTCTGGTTGACAATCCGAAGAACAGTGAGCGACGCGAGTTTGTGCGTGCAAAGGTGTGAGAGGTGAGGGGTAAACCGAGGTGCAAGCAGACTGTAACGTGAGGGGAAGGAAGACGTGTCCAGTAGCCAGGTCAGCAACAACGCGCCGTTTGGATTGGTCGCAAGGGGAATCGAGTTGAGAATCACGGCTGTAGCAATTCGCCGCTGCTGATTGATGGTAATATGAGGGCTCTCAAGACATGCCCTCATACTCCTTGCTCCAAAACGGCCTTGCGCAACTTCCCACATACGATCGACCATAGCATCAAAAATGAAGTCGTTCGCAGGCGCACCAAAGCGCAGACAGCATCTGATGATCGGTCAGGCATCAACAAAGCGCAATGTCGACAAGTGACATACTGCACGACATAGTTCCCGAACTGATCAAGGAGTAACGGAGGCGCATAGGCCCTCAGGTTTTGCACAATAAGCGCAATCTCCTCGGAACTCTGCACGCACTCAATTATCTTCTGAGCTGCCCATGTTCCATTCTTGTGAATTCCGATCATAGCCAGGTGCGGCGTGATTCGTTCCAGCATCGCAAACCTGGGAACTGCAGAGCATTTCTCAAACAACTTTTGAACGACCTGTGTGTTGTGTTGAGAGAAAACGCATGGAACTGTTTGATACTGGTGTATACCAACCGTGTTTCCAAGCCAGTCTGAAGCCAAATCAACAATCTCCCCGTCGAGGAAGTCTCCAGCAACCTGATCAGTTTCCTCCATGGACATTGTACCCGAGTCGAGTCGCTTGCGGAGTTCACGAAGTTTGGAAGCGTCCCATCGCCTGTTGTTTGGTCTCTCAGAAACGAGAGGGATCGTGGTGTAATACATCGTAGGAGGTCGAAATTCTAATCAGAGGATGAGAAAGTGGTTGCAGAACGTGCTAGATGACTGACCAGAAAGGGCCTGGATCTCCATCTCCGCATCAGTGCTTCCCTTGGCAAGTTCCCGCATGATCATTTGTTGTTCTGTCACAGAGGGGGCCCATCCAACAGGCTTCGAAAGTCCATCGGAGGAATAGGATATATTATGCATCCCCGAGCCAATCATGCTGAGAAGCAGGTTTGAACGATAGTTTTCCACCGTTCCTCCGAGAACCTGTTGGTCGGCAGGAATCGTTGAAGCACCTTTGACACTCCGCAACGCATGGATCGTAGCACCGACGCTCAGATCACCAATGCCTTGCACAGCGACGCTGGGACTGTCATCCGGAGCGCTGCTGCCTTCTTGGCCATTCTTGACAGGTACCTTGGCAAACCCGATGCGGATAGCTCCAACATCACTTCCCAGCACATCGCGACCGTTCAAAGCCTTCCTTGCACGAACCGCATCATCAAGACGTTCAAAGTTGACTATCAACAGTGTCAGTAATTTATCTAACGTTCCACAAGGAAAGAAAGGAAGATAACTAACTGAATCCACAGTTCTTGTGCGTCAGAACACGGGCAGACTCGATGGGCCCGTAGGGACTAAAGACATTCAGAATCGTGGCAGGTGTTGTGGTGCTAGGAATAGAACCAATCCACAAGGCACGGGTAGGAGTGGACTGCAACTGAGCGTCCAAGCCTCCTAGGCCAGGACTGGCACTCTTACCCATGCTGTTGGGCGAGGTTGCACCAGAGTTCGTGATGGTAGTGCCCTTCGCGGGTGCAACCGGAGCACTGTCGGCTTTTCCGAACCCAATTCGTACTGTCTGTCCATTAGGCATACCAATGTTGCCCCCAAGGCGATTCAAAACATCATCTTTTGCGCGAATGGCGTCTGCTTGGTCAACAAAATTGACAAACCCACACTCCTAAACATAGCAGTGAGTGTCATCCTCAAGGCTCTAGATTAAGCTGACCTTCTCGGGTAGCAACCTCAAACTCTCAATGGCACCGTAGGGGGCAAAGACATGGATCAACTGTTCGCTGGTCACGGCACTGTCCAGGTTACCAATCCAGAGTGAGCGAGTAGGTGTCTGAATCTGTGAATTGCTGTTGGCCTCAGCTTTTGGCGAGACGGCTCTTCCTTGCGAATTCGGGGCGACCAGGTAGGCCGACGCGCGGCTGACTTCACCATTCGGAAAGTGGACACTAGACGCAGACACGTTACGGGAAGTTAACTTGACATCTGACTTGAGGATGCTGGCGGGGCTCGCAAGAGTGGTAAGACTGCCTGCAGCAGAGGAAAGGTCGTTAGAGTATGGCGACTGAACCTCGCTCGTCGTGACACGGCGTTGGAGAGAACGGATGGGATCATCAAGAGTTCCGACGGATATAGCACGCGGCCGCGCTAGAACACCAGGGGAAAGATGATCCGTCTGCTTGAATCCTTTGGCGACATAAGATGAATGCAAAAGGTTTGCGTCGGAGATAGATCCGTCATATGAGCTAAGACGCTGGCGTTCGTACATTTGCTCCTCGTAATTTTCAAAGTAATCTTCATCGTCTTCACCGCTTGGCGTAGCCAACAACGAAGTAGGACCGGAGGAACGCGTACGGTATGGGTACGACACAGTACTGGCGCGCAACCGAGGTGGGTTGGCCAGGTTTCCTGCAATCGCTGCTTGCGCTTGGTTACGCAACTCCGAAATCGTGGCCGCTGGGGGTGGGCGATGACTATCATCCAAACCAAGGTAATCAAGAGTGTGAACGTCAAAGTCGTCGGCTGAATCCGCGGAAGTCACGGAACGCAGCTCGTCCAAGATAGGGAACGATGATCCAGGAGCATTTGTGGATGACAACCAGGACGACGAGAAGATGGATGGACCAAATGGGTTCGTGAGGCCAGAGGTCGGCAAGGTTAATGAGCCGGACCTAAGGCGACTGTTACGCTCGACGGCACCTATGGATGGATTGGTTGCAGCGGCAGGAATAGCACAGGTCGACGAGTGACGAATACCAGGACGCGGAGGTACAACAATGCTAGGAGGCGTGTTGGTACTTTGCCGCTGCTGCAGTTGCTCCGTAAAGGACTCTGTAGAAGGGGTCGTACTGCCCAACGTATTGGAAGCAGCAGCGTATCTCTGAGCAGCGAGATGGACATCGGAAGGGAGCGTGCCAGCCCTAGCTCTTCTGAAACCGGGGGGATAGGCCGATGGCGGAGGAATGTCACTATCGCCCTGGGATAGAATGCTAGATGCCAAATCATTCGGAGGAGACCCAGAAGGCGCAGGTGCGCGCAATGCAGGTGGCCTGTATCTTCCTAGGCGTTCTTCCGCTTGAATCTCCCGCGCTCTAGTTGAAGTTGAAGTTTAACGACGACGGGAATGCCAAGAAAAACAGAAAAACAACTGACCTCTTTGCGAAGGCTGCAGAGGGTGCCGGGGGTGGTGTTTTACCGGAAGAAACTCTCGTCGAATAGGAGCCATTGTTGTCGGAGGTAGATAAAGACATTATAGGGCTTGTTTTCGTGTGCAATTAGAGATTACCGTTTGGTTGTGGATGAAGATTAACGGACGTCGAGCGGGTCCGCTTTTTCATGCAGTGGGTGGAATAAAGAAAAAGCCAAGCTGAGGTGCCAGAAGGATGAATGTGTGGGGTGGTCGTGTCTGCGTTTACGAATTAGCTTGCACTTGAGCTAGAAAAAAAGGAAGCTAGCAGAAGAAGAAGGAAAAAAAAAGATATGTGATGGACGAGGTCCAGCGAGGAGTACTTTAAGAGAGACACTGGTGTACTTGGACCAGAGAAATATGAAGTACTAAGTAAGATGGTAAGGATGAGAGCGAAACGTTCACGGCGAGTGCGACCTTTTCACACTCCGCAGCCTTGTCGAGTGAACGTTCAAAGTTGGTCCGTCTTACGTCCCCTTGCGCTTGCTTTTTCTCCCATCGCCTGGCAGTACGACACAAAGTTCTCTTTGTTTAATATACCGTACGTACGTGTGAGGGGCCATTGAGCGGGCTTGGGAGCCAAGAATGTGCAAAGCTGGATTGAACGAGTGGGGATCATAAAATACTGCAGGTATGTATACGAAGTGCGAAGTCGAAGTCGAAAATAATATCTGATACAATTTCTAGCAAGCGCAAAATAGGACCGATCAATGACAAGACGAAACATCGCAAGCACGTGTGGCGCCTCAACTGGTCGTTGGAATATCGACCGGCGAATCAAGAGTATCGGGGACCCTTCGTTCTTGAAGGGGTAACACAAGATCGTGCAGCAACTGCATCAGCAACCCTTCTCGACCGTCGAAGTGGTCGCTCTCTTGGAAGACTATGTTTGGGCACGACAACAGCACTCCGCACGTCACCAGTTGCCCCAATATCCTCCGCTTCCCAGTCGGGGTGGACGCACAGAACATGAAATATCTCCTGCTCCGTAGGACTGAGGGGTGTTTCTGGTAATGCAGTCATCTCTTCGGTCGGCGTCGATGCATGCCGGTGAAGAGCAGCCAGCACGTCATTCATGGCTAGCAATGGTTCATCAACATGCTCACACTCGACAGAAACCGCCCATACATCTTCTTTCGCCGACTCCCCATGGTCGAGCTGTGGCACATGTAGTGAATTAACGGCATTAGGCAAAGAGATAGAGGCATTAAAGGGTGGTCCAAATTGATTGAGCAATCTCCCTGATGTGCTCTTCTGGTAGAAATCCTGTAGGGCACTAGGGAAGCGCATGACAAGGTCGTCAGAGAGGAATATGTTCTCTACTCCCTTTGGTAAACCATGGGCATACAGGCGGGCGACACTGAGAGGAACCCATGTTCCATTGATGGACAAGGAAGGATGGGATACGTTGACGCACCCACTTGGAAGGGGCGATGGGGGGGATAGGGATAGGTGCGATATAATCGTACTGAGATTCACAAAGTCCGTGTCGATGCGTCTCAAAAGAAAGGCCAAACCCAGCTTGGTCTGATACACAGGAATGCCTATAAGCAAACTAGAGTCAACATGATTCTGTCCTAAACTTGGGCATCCACACTGCTTACCATCAACTTCGGTTGCACAGACGTCAGGATTGCAAGGACGACACGTGTTGACAACTGGTGCCACAATGGCAGACGAGTCGACCCTTAATTCGTCCTCGCATGTTCCTGTCCTTTTGACCATCGTGCACGCTACGTCCTCTTCCTTATCCTCCACAGATAGCAAAGAGGCGACGCCATCTGAAGCACGTTGTGCAGGCAAGTTACAATCCGAGTGCGTTCTCACCCTACTAGTCCACCCGTCCTCAAATTCATGTGGATGCACACTGTCCGGGCCAAGCAATTCGGCATCTTGCCATGCTAGGGCGCAACCTCCCCTATTAATTTCATTTGGAAATGAAGACGTAGAACGTGGGGCGGAGTGTGACAAAGGTGAAGGGGAAGAGTGGCAAGTGAAGGTACTCATGCCCGATTCAGATGTAGGGGATGAGGATGTGGATGGAGAGCATGGTGAGGCAGGAAACCCCGATGCGAATGATGGAAAGGAGACAGGATATTCATGCTGGTCCGGTTCCATTTTTACAACCGGCAAATCATGCTGGTCTTCAGTGCCAGTCCAGTTACTCTCAAATTCCCAATCCCAAAGCTCCAGGGGATCAAATTGCAGATCGTCTGCAGTCAATGGCTTGAGGGCAATGGATGGCACCATGGATGTCAGGGCGCAGTCGAGGTCCTCCCAGGCATCTAGCATGCCACGAATGTCGGTGGGGTCGTGCTTGAACGGCTGAAGGTCATCGGTGCTCTCAACCTTGACTTGCAAAGCTGGTGTCGGTGAGTGGAAGGACGAGGAGTCCCAATCGACGTCCGAGTCTAATTCGAAATCGTCGTGGTCAGAGTCAGGAGGGGGGGAAGCACTCCAAGGAACAGATGGTGACCGCCTTCTCTCATCCGTTGTTGCACGGCGCTGATCCGAGGATAACGGCATATGTGTACGTTCGTCGCAAGTCGGTGTGTAGCGCGGCACAGAAATGGACCTGCGCGGATACGGTGGAAGACTCCACGGCGCCTCGGGTGAGTCTTGTAGCATCTGGACGTCATCGGCATCATCAACGCGAGCGTTGTCGTCTTCGGACGAAGAACCATCCCCATCATTTGATAGGTCGACAACGTCTCTTGACCGAGGAGCGTCACCTGTCCTGCTCGGCACACAGGGTAGAGACGGCCGGAGACGAAGAGTCAATTTCACCTTAGGGGGCGGCTCATCGTCGCTGGAGTCGGAGTCAGCACTAGGCTCGCCATATCCGCTGTCGATCGCAGGACTCTGGCTGTCCCGTCCGGCGCTTGAACCATCCCGAGACTCGTCGGAATCCCGTCGACAGTCCCTTCTTATTCTCTTCCTCTTCTCTCCACACCGTGCCTCGCCGTGGTTAGGGTGCTTCTTCGGCAATAGTTGTAACTCATCGCCATATTCTCCTGCGAGTTTCTTTCCTTCTTTGCCATATTCGCAAAGGCGGATTCCAGCACGTGCAAACGGACACGAGACGCCTGCTGCCTTGGATAGGTACCACACCATCGTGCCCCGTCGGAAGTTTGTCAACCGTTCTTCAGGAGTATCTGGCGTAGGTTGTGCAGCATTCTTGTCGTTGACCCTCACTTCCTTCGAACTAGACTTGGCCGGACTGGTTGACCCACCCATCCTACTGTGTAGTGCGGGAATGAGCTCGTCATCTGCAGGAGTTCCAGATAGAACATGTCGAAGAAGAAGTGGATGGTCCTGTTGTGCCTCGCATCGCGCCATATGATTCCGAATGTAGGTGGTGATAGCCTGAGATGCAGCGGAGACACTGATCAAGAGAAGGAACGCCGGTGAGCAACATGAGATAAACGCAAGGCAATGGATGCAGGGGCGGGAAGGCAGAATTCGAGGGTACGGATGCTAAATGAGGGATAAACAAACGGGCACACGTACTTTTGGCACATTAGACCATAATTGAGGGTCGTTTCCGCCAGATCCTTGATGGTCATGGCGCGATTGTCCTATAGGACGCTAGCATGAGCGCGTGGTGCATCGTAAACAAGAGAAGAGGCTGCACGATACTTACGACTGAGAGAAAGGAGCGACCAATCGCGTGAAAGACCTTGTTGGATGCATCCTCGGGGTGAAGCATGACACCGGGGATGGGAAAGACGGGGAAGTAATAATCCGGTGCGGGGGGAACAGGGTGGTGAGCGACGGGGATGGGGACGGGCTTGATCTTTCGGGGAGCAGAAGGAGAGCTTTGTCTCAGACGTGCACTTGGCTTGAGGACGGAATTTTTGCGGATGCGAGTGCCATAATTGTGTTGAGAGGGGCTCGGTGGATGGAGGGGTGATTGTTTATGCATAGAGGGAGATAAAAGAGTTGATTTTCATTAGCAAATGGAAGGTAAAGTGAACTATAAGATTGGATTATAAGGAGGAGGGTAAGAGCGGGATGGATGGTGATGGTGAAAGACAAAGGGAAGGAACGACCCCAACGACGACGTGACACCCAAAATTGCACGAATCCATCAAAATTCAAATTAGGAATTGCTGCGTACGTACAAATCACGTTATTGTATCACGTAACAACTCTCCGATCATTTCACCCTTATCTACTCCCTCCGCTCAAACTACTAACTATCCCATGAGTCCGCAGAAATCGTACGGAGGACCCCGAACGTCCCAAACAGCGGGCGCAGTATGGCTCGGACTTTTTCCCTCGCTTCCCAGCCCTCATAACCAATCACCTTGTCACGAAAGTTGAAACCCACTCCATATCAGTTCAGGGTATGTGGCAATCACACGCCGGATCTCTTATAGAGCCGCTTTGCGCTCTGGCCTCCCATGAGGCTGAACGCCGCCCACTGCTTGTTTAGTCCAATCCTTTTAGTATGCCCGACAAATACATGACGACAGAATTCTCAGCGCTTTTCGCGGCAACCCACGCAAATCTGTTTATATATAGCTTATTGTGTGTATACTTGTCACATCGAAACGGGCATCTTGAAACTTTGGCACTATCCAGAACAGCTCAAGAGCGTGCCTTATAACTTGACTTTGGCAATATCGCACCGTCGCTGCAAAACTGAAATTTGACATGGACAACCGTTACTCTGGAAACCCGATTGTCAACAGGCTACTCCAAGCAGTGTGCAGGGGTCTACCTCTTCACGGATTTCGCAATGCCACATTGCATCACTACTTTCTCGCACGTTCTTTTGACTTGGCCGCCCTGGTCGCAGACCTAGTCTTTGCTCTTGCAGCGCTCGATCTAGTAAACGCCTTAGAGAAGATGGTCTGTAAGTCACAAAACTTGTGAGGTTCAGACACCCACAGGTTTGGAGCCACTTCGTTTCGCGGCAGCTTTCCTGGTCGGCAATTTTCTTCCTGAAGGAGCCACACGGGCCTTCTTTGCCATTGAAGTGTACTTCCTGGTTGCCGGTATGGTTTTCAGAGGCTCCCCCGCGGGAGAGGTTATTGTGCCCTTAATAATTCCTCTCTTTGATGCTCTGGCCCCTTTTAATGTGACACCCTTTGAAGGTGGTTTCTTATTCTTTGGTAAGAGTCTGTCAGAAGAAAGAGTCAGAGAGAATCCGTACACACCTCCTTGACAACCTCGCTTGCTCTTTTAGGGGTCAATTTCACCTTGCCCGACGGACCTGATACAAGATGACAGGAATTTTATCATAAATGCATAGGAGACCAACCTTTGGGAAGAACAAAGTTGCCTGTGTGCGTACCGTGTCCAATGGCACGATTGAGTTGACTTGCGCTGGCAGAATCCATAGGCAGGTGGTATTCTGAATCAATGAACTGGAGGCATTTGGTTCAGAAGAAATGGTCGAATGGGACAAGCCGACCTTCTTGATAGCGGGGCGAGACACGCCGTTCCTGATCCCGTCTGGAATTGTCGTTATGCATTCCTGGCAAAACATTGTCTCTAAGATGATAAAAGATGATGAATGTTCCACATACCGTGATCATATCGGTCCAAGGAGGATGTGAAGAGTGATGGGACTTTGGATGCGCATTATTTGCGGATTTAGTGGCCCTTGTAGACTTTACCATGGCGGTTACGAGCGGGACAACTTGATTCAGTTAGGGGTAAATTGGCGACTTACATCATCTCATCTAAAAAGAGCTGCTACGGCCGCATCATCACGGTCACGGTGACGTGGCGATTTGACACGGTCATGAACGTTGCAAGAGAACAATGTCACCACGAGTGGGCGGTGTCAGTTGGCTGCGCAGACACGACGAGATATCAGTGCAAGCTCAGCCTGAGCTCGACAAATGAGTTGCGTGAACCATTATTATAAGCGCCCGATTCGGAATGCCGTGGGTATTATCCCCGCGATCCCGGTAGGTTCCATTTTGCCTCCACGCCATAGGTTTCATCCACCACAGGAGACAAAAATATGTCGCTTTCAGACTATCTCGTCACCGACGACTTGACAGTGCTCTTGGGTTTCATCGGCGTGTCTGTATTTCTTCTTCAGAACCTGTACAAGCCCCAACCGCTCGTGCACCCGATCCTGCTTGGAAGACAAAGTGACGTTGGCCGCGTAAGACATCCCTCTGAGAGCGCCATCTACAGGAACTATGGCACTGGACTTATGGGCAGGGTATGTCGACCCTTCTATTAATACATAGGGGCAGTTGTCTCATTATTTTCCAGCTTCCTATCAGACCCGACAAGGATGCAGAACTAGTCAATGACTTCGTCAAGTCCCAAATCGAGTCACCTAGGACACTTTGGTCGACTAAAGTGCGTAGCCCGGATATACATGTTTTGAGCAATGCCTAGAGTTTGCCATGCAGATTACCAACCCCAGACTCAACGAGCGCATTGCTGCCTTTGGTTCTGGCATTTCCCGCCTTCTCTCCGAAGAATCCAATGTCCTACTACTTCTGAACGATGGTCTAGGTATGTTGATTTGCTATCTCCATTCCCGTGAGCTTAATACGAATATATGCAGAGTTTGTCATTGCAGACCTTGCACTCGCAAAACACTCCATAGTCTCGATCACTTTGAGTTCACGGAAACTTCTCTCGCGTGTTTTGGAGGTCCAACCCCCGTCCGCCATCATTGTTGACGCTGATTTATTACCTCACCTCCTCGAACTCATCTATGATGCAAAGGAGCATGACCACAAGATCATCGTAGTGGGACGAACGGACACCATCCAACCCAAGGCGGCCCAGCACGTTCAAATTTTGGACTGGGCTCAAGTCGAGGCCGACGGTGCCCAAGTCGCCAGTGTAGTCATCCCTCCTCCAGTTCGTAAGTTATCTCTTTTAAATCACTATCCTATCCACGAACCTCTACTTCAGGCCCCAACCAGCCCTTTACCCTTGCTTTCTCCGAAACGCCTTCTGGGGACTTGCAAGGAGTACGTTTCACCCACTTGAATTTCACGTCTGGTATTACAGCCATCAAAGCACTCTTCCCACCATCCCTAGCCCTATCTACCCTCGACACCATCGTCTCCGGGCATTCTCTTAGCACTCCATTCGGGCGAGCCATTGCATACACCGCACTGTATGAATGCGCATCTTTTGCTACATGTGACTCAACCCGCATGTATCGCGCCGATGTCGAGTCGGCTGGTCCGTCGCGTAACGTCGAAGACATCATTTCCGCGGCGAAGCTACCCATACCGACACCTACAGTGCTGTTTGTTCATCCTGACCATATACAGGATGTATCCACTGCGGTTCTTTCCCGTGCCAAGAAATCGTCGATTGCTTACCCCATCGTGTGGAGACACAAATTGGCTGGACTGACTGAAGGCTTTTTGAGTAAGGAGAGTTTGTGGGACCGTATGGTACTCGATGGGGCTCGTGAGCATGTTATGGGACGTATGGCAGGTTCATTGAAGGCGGTTGTCGTCAGTGGAGGTGACTATCTCCCTGTTATCTTTTTGATACAGATGCTGACAAAAGCATGCACTTCATAGATTCATTCCCGAACGAAGCATTGACGCCCACGCGGATTGCCCTCTCCATCCCACTCATCAATGCTCATATCCACGCATCGACGAGCGGCCCTGTGCTTGCGACGCATGCCTTTGATCTTCAATCGTTGCCTTCTGAAAATGGAGAATATTTCCACGTCGGCGCACCAAGCATCAACGTTGAAGTCAAACTTGTTGGCGTGGACGATGCGGCGATTGAAAAGGGCCATGACCCCAGGGGGAAGCTACTCGTGCGCGGACCGCCCGTCGGAGTACTTGTGCCTGGTGACGCAAACAGCGAGGACGAAGGCTGGGTTCAGACGGGCGAGATTGCCCAGGCGATGACCAACGGAGCCTTCAAAATTGTCGGAAAGAAATCCGATTAGACGTTTTCTGTGCTCTGCTACTCTTGTGTGTATAGTTATTGTGCCTTGAGTATGCTTTTGTAAGTTACGTAGACTCGAATACAACATGTCTTCCAATCCACGACTGCAGGATGTTATCACTCAGCTCCAGACCCAAATCACTGAATTCGAGACACTGATCCCACTTTTGTCTCTCCCACTCGCCAAAGCAAACTTGTTACCTCCACAATTCACAAAGTTCAATTCGCTCTCATGCGAAGATGCGCCGATTGATATTGCCAAGGTGTTTCCACCGATCCAACTCACTTTGTTGCAGTCAATACTGCCTACGTGGGAAACGATCTTAGAGGAGGAGGGCTGCTCTGCATTGATACTGCAATACTTTTGTCCAGATGCATCCTCGAACGCTTCTTCTGCTGCCGGCGACGTGGCTCTGTGCGCGTACTCGACAATACTCTCCCTTTCGTTACACCAACGGTGTGTAAACTTGTTGCGGAAACTTGCGAGGGAATATCCCGTCGATAGGCTTTTCCGTGCGGTGTGCACGATCCGTGACCCTGCAAGGAGGTCTGTTAGCTGGGATGATTGCCTTCGGAATGTTTTTGCTGTACCCACCAAGTTGGCCAACACTTTCAAGGGACAAGGCATTCCAACCGATCTCAGCCTGCCTCGTTACTACAACAACCTAAGTACGCGTACAGAACTTCTTATCTATGCTTTGTCAAAGCGTGAGGTTACAGGCCAGTAACTCTTTTTATTGAGCACATGGCCCCTGAAATCTGACCGGTTTCGAATCTGCAGAGGATTCATCTCTTTTGACTCGGCTGTTCTCAAAACTTGTACATGTCGGCGCGTTTCCAAGCTCAGCACACCCATCTCCTTCGCAGTCCTCTTTCTTTCATTCTATATTACCGTCCCTCCGACAAAGACTCCAAGATGAGGACAGAAGACCGTACCAGAAACTCTGGAACCGCGCAATATTGTTAATGCCCTCTGTGATAACGCAACAGGCTATCCTCGTGTCCCTGTTTTCATCACTTACTCCTCTGGAATCGACGTTGGGTACATCCGCCCGTGACAGGGGTATCATACGTCGAGAAGCGGCCCTTCTACGCCACGTGGTCGGCGACGTTGGGCCTCACGATGACCTCTGGGATACTTTGGCCTCTGTAATTTTGGCTCGAGATTGGAGTGAAAACCATTCTCGCGTCTTCGTTTGCTGGTTAGCGAGCGTCGCACAATCTTCACAAGGTGACGATCTCTGTCGTCTTTTGAGAGCGTCATAGTAAATGTTGACCATTTCACAACGAATTAGCACAAGAAGCATTTCTTTCTCGCTTAGTCGATACATGGAGCACTTCAGGGCACATCAAGCACGCTCTGCTTTCTCGGCATCGATGTACGTTCCAGTCTTGCAACGTGTGACTCAACACATTGTAAATACGTTTTCAGATGTGTCCATGCTCCTTCTGCTTCTTGCAACACACTTTCCCCCATCTTCCAATGAAGTAATGTCAACTACACTTTCCCCTCCCTTCATCTCTGCTGTGGGTGCCTATATCACCCACCAGGACGCCAGCGTACGTCGATGTGGCATGTTGGTTGCTGAGGTGGTTGCTGGCCGGGTCGGCAAGAGCTTGAACTTTGACGATTGGGAAAGCGATGACGATGATAGGGTGTGGGCTAGACATGTCAGGCAACTCTGTTCCCAGAGAGATATCGATTTCAAGCCATGGCATGAAGAAGACGTTGTTCATGAGGGTAATGCAGAACCAAGTCATACTCTGCCCGCGAAAGTGATGCCAACGCCGGTCGCACAATCTGTCACGGGGACTGGTACGCTAGTGCAAAGGGTTGCTGATTACGATTCAGATGATTCTTTGACCGGCTATGCTTCTTCGTCGTCCTCACGCTCCCCATCACCCACGCCGTTGGAACTGCAGGAGATTGAGAAAGACCCCACTCTTCGTGTTGGTCAAAAGAAGATACCTCGCCCTGTCTACCTAGCCCAGTTGGTTGAGCTGGTCCGAAATAGCGGAGTCCAGTCTCCCGAGGCAAATCAGGAAGCCGACAAGCTTGAAATGGCCTTGAATATCGGAGAGGAACTAATTCGGAGAAAACGAGATTATGGGACAGAACTGGGTAAGCCCAGCTTTGTTCGTCATGATGCCAATCTTACCTGCTATACAGCGGAAAACGCCGCCGACCTTGTTTACGGTTTTATCTCTCTTGGCGATAAATTTGATCTTGATGGTTTTGATAACAAGAGACAGCTAATCGCAATAGCGTTAGTGGCATGTTGCCCACGCGTCTCTGCTCAGTACGTTCCCTAATTATACCCCTTACAGTCCTCTCTAAGAAACCACAGGTGCATTATCGAGGAGTTTTTCAAGAACCAATATTCATCTGACCAACGTTCAGTGATGCTGAATGCTTTGGCATTCGGAGCCAGAGAATTAGCGTCACTCCCCGTATATTCTCAAGCTTTGCAACCGCTTCCGACTGAACGGGTTGCTTTCCCAAGCAAAAAGCTGCCACCTGCGTTGCATCAAAAGTACATCACTACCAGCTCCCACAATGCTCTCCAGCCCCTTCTTGCCGATATCACCAAGGCAGCCATCGATAAGAGCCAAGAAGCGACAGCTGACAAGGTATCTGAGGTCGTCCGGGAGAGACAGCTACGGATTCAGAAGCCCCCGAAGATCACTGAAGTAGGTTCGGCCCGTCACAAAACTCTATCGCAGCATCCAACAAGCGCGATATCATTCACAAGTGTCGCTGCCGAATGGTTCATCATGCCTTTAGTCAACAGATTTTGGTCATTCCTTCGGGACGAGCAATCACGGGAGGAGCGAACTGCACGGCTTGATGTGCTATATCAATATCGTGGCGCGGGGACAGGTCTCATCTTGAACCCTCTTATTCTGACGACGTTTTCACACACCATGGCGATTCTTGTGCATGCATCTCAGAATGCGCCACAATGGCTTGCAGTTATCGCACCAAACACTCTGGAGCTTGCAGTCACGTTAGGGTCCAGGCGAATTGCTAGACCAATGGACGAGGATGCGAACGACGACGACGACGACGACAACGGTTCGCCAAATCACGGCAAGAACAAAGAGGCATCTGTCCTAACGTCCGCTCTTAACCTAGCACTGGTCGTCCTGGATGGTTGCATCGAGGTTGACGGTGGTCATTCGCTCGGGCTAGAGAACACTGCACTTCTGATTGGCACGGGGGAGTGGGCTGGACAGGTATTCAGCATGCTTGAGAAAGGTATTCAAGTCGCAGGTGTAGGTGGGATACACGAGGTTGAGCTGCGAAGAGCTACGGCTGGTGTGCTTCTCAAAGTCGATCAAATCACGTCGAGATGGCGCCGTTCGATGGTGGACGTAACCTGAAGGACGGGAGTAAAAGGCCCGGGGGAGTCTACATGGGTGAAGTGAAGAATCTTGACGCGTACTGTACAAATACTGTATGTTCCTTACTAAAAGTAGTCGTGGAATGTGGGAATATTAGTTAGTTACCTATTCTTCAGCTGAGCAAGTCTTCGGGAACGGTGTACTCATGTTCGCTGCCAAATTCTTCACTTCCACAGCGGCCTTGCGGTCCACGGCGACCCGGCGGTGCATATCCACATCATTGCCAAGGCACTCAGATGCACTTTTTGTGGTCAGTACCAATCCAGCGTGCGTCATAATTCACTGAAAGACCTCCGTGCCAGCACCGGGACACTGAATACAATAACCCAAAGGTGTGCTGTTCACGTTCCGCGCCAAGACACCCCATGCAAACGTCTTTTGACCTTAGATACCATTCGAGTTTACTCCGGACAACCTGAAGAAAGCGGACGAAATCATATCCCGGTATCCCCCACAATACAAGAAGAGTGCTGTCATCCCCCTACTCCATATCGGTCAGGGACAAAACCAAGGATGGACGAGTATCAGCGTCATGAACTACGTCGCGAAGCTCCTGGAAATGCCACCCATGCGCGTGTACGAAGTGGCGACTTTCTACACCATGTTTAACCGGTGCGCCGCATTTTCGTATCTGGGTGGACGTCACGTTGCAACGTGTGTCTAGGGAACCCATCGGAAAGAACTTTGTACAAGTTTGCACCACCACGCCGTGTATGTTGCGCGGGTCGACGGACGTTCTGAATACTGTCTGCTCTCATCTCGGCGGGATCAAGCCTGGGGCAACTACCGAGGATGGCAAGTTTACCGTCATCGAAGTCGAGTGTCAGGGTGCTTGCAGCAACGCACCTATGATGGTCGTTAATGACGACTTTTATGTATGTCATGAGAGTTTGAGTTGGACTATGTACTGATCGTAGACAAGGAGGATCTCACCCCAGCAACTACGAAGAAGATACTTGATGCATTTGCAAAAGGCGAAAAACCTAAACCCGGGCCACAAAGCGGGCGACACACCAGTGAAAACTCTGCTGGATTGACTGCATTGGCGTCCAAGGTTTGTGGATGTGTCAGTGGCACTCAGTCTGTTCATTTACTTATTTATCATCCACAGCCATATGGTCCAGGAGAGTTTTGTACCCCCGAGTTTAGTTAGAGTCCATGATTTGGGGTAACATAGTCCAATCAAATTTACTATCAAATCCACATAATGGGATAACGAGTGACTCCGAAACGAATACCAATGTCATGTCAGTCATCTCCTTCCCCTTCATCAAATTCGCTTGTACCATGGCCACCTTCTGCCAATCTCTCGATGATATAGCTATGCCATGCAAAATAAGATGTCGGGCCTGGGGGAAGAAGCGTGCACTCACTCTACCTCTTCTTTCAAATCGTCGCAGTAGGTATCTGCCCACATCAAGTAAATAGCTGGTCCAACTAGAGACGCACTTTTACTCACCAAGGGGTAAATCATGCGGGTCACGACCTATCCGTGTCTGTCAGCAAGGCGCGGGACAGTTTCTGGAATATACTCACCAAACGGCATCTCAATCTCGTCTGCAATCCCTTCGATGCCCATCAATGTGAATGCAACCACAGTGACGATCGGGATTGTCCTCCAGCCCAGGTCGCCCACAAGTGTGAGAGGTAAAGCAAACAGGTACAACGTCACACATTGTTTGAGGTGAATTCCATCTATCGACATATGATTAGATGAGAAAACAACAATGCATAATGCAGGAAACCAACAGGGAGAAGGAATGGGGGAATTAGCGATCCGCTCCATACACGTCATCTGATCAACCATAGATTGGACCCTGCAATGATGTTCTTAGCATTTGACAAGTCAACCGAAAGGTACAACTTGCAATCCATTCATCGCATTCGCTCCTTGAGCATATAAGGATTACTCCATGTACGGGGTCGGGTACTACTCTTACCTGCAGGACCAACTGTCTCCAGCAAACCTTCTCTTCTGAACTTGAATATGGCGCTCGTTATTTCATGGGCGATACTATAAGAAATTATCAATCAGTAAGACACCGAGGTGATGAGATCTCGAAATACAAACATTAAAGGAAGTGGCATCGAAATGTGATCGGCATATGGGTGGAACTCGACAACTCTGTGAGAATCACCCAATAGAGGAGTGGTGGAACCAGCAGATAAGAATTGTGGACCTGTCTTCTTGCTGCGTTTCCGCTTGATCCTCTTCGTGGCATCCCCAGAACGAATGCTGCCATCTGAAGTAGCACTTTGCGCTGTTGTATAAGGTAGGGAAGTGTGACCGTGATTGGTGGTATAGCCTAGACGACCGTGTGCGCAGAAATGTGGTGGTAGGATTCCGGTCAGGTCGTCATATTCAGCACCATCCTCTCCGCGGAGGTAGTGCTTTACTGCATAAACAAAGCTAAGGCAATAGTGCAATGCCTCGATCTTCTGGCGTTTGACCTCAACGTGAGTAAGTTCTGGCTTGAGAGTTCTGGCTTGGGTGCTCCCCGGGACGTTTTCAAGAGGAAGAGCGACATGAACCCAAAGCATGCGAGACAGATTGCGAACCTGATGTTTTTCTTTAATATGAAGGGTGAAATGTGTGGTAAGCAATATCGTACGTTGGACAAGAGAGTCGCAAAACATCTTCTGCCTTCCCAATAGCGATCATAAGAAGTACTATGTATGGGTCAGCGTTCTTCAATCGGCGCGTTTTGAGTCAAACGTACCTATTTCTGATACAGACTACGCTCAATCTTTCGCGACAAGTAGGGGAAGAATGTGGCAACTCACCTGAATACTAGAATGAGGCCAACCTGGGAGAAAATTTCAGATCATGAGAAGGTTATCTACTCACGAATTGATGGCCAACGCACCACGACTGAGAGTAAAGGAATTACTGAATTCGCGAGCTCGATCTTATGTCCCCGCGACCTTGCAAACTCGACAATGACGGAGAACACCGTCACCGTAAAGACAGGTCCGAAAATACGGGGAATAATCTGTGTGTCGAGACTCGACCTTGAACGCATGGAAATGGCAACATATGGACTATTCAACGTACACTCCCTTTTAATCGGAAAACATCCGGTAACCAGGAGTACTGCAGTGATCAATCAGGATGATGCGTCTGAGTAAGGGAAACGAACAGGCCTTGCGCAATTGTTGCCTTTTGATTCTCGGCGCCTGGCACCATCAAACCATCCTCGTCAGCAACATCCCAGTCGCTCATTTCAGAGGACAAATGTACCTTCAGCGAGGCTAGGGAGAGCCTTGAATTTTTCCGTGGTTCCATCGTTTTTCGCACAAACCAGAGAAGGGCAAGGGTCCTGCAAGGCTCACTTATGACACTGAAGCCTTCGATAAGAATGCAGGTGAGCGCAGTGAACAGTCCTAGTCAAAGGAAACCAAGGCTACCAAGCGAGGCAGCCCGGACCTCGCGTCATGGGTCTATATATAG
>JBBPNG010000035.1:0-55374 GCA_038091095.1 Leccinum incarnatum
CACCCCTAAGCGCGGATCTCACGCTATTCTATTCTTAGAAATAGGTTTTGTCAGTAGATATACTCGAGAATGACATGTAATCTTAAATCAATCATATCTCGACGACCCCTGAACCGATTTGGATGAACAAAATATGGGCCGGAAGCCAGGAATCTGTAGTATTTTTCAGATCCCTGACAACCGGTTACAAACCGTAACCGGACCGGCAAAAGACCGACAAAGACCGAAAAATCGGTTTTTTTGCGGTCTTGGTCCGGTTTTTCCATATTAGGAAATTCCCAGGACCGGTTATGGTCTCGGTCTTGCCCAAATAAGGCAAAAGACCAGACCGGACCGGACCTTAAAACACTAATTACAATGGCAACAGCAAACTGCGACGACGAGACCACAGCGACATGATGAGGACGACGGCGACACGACGAGGAAGCAAGATGACTCCTCCTTTCCATGTGATTCCATCGCCTTCCATCTTATAGTACTTAAGGACTCGTCTCCTCATTTGTACATCCCCAAGCTAGAGCTACTTGCATATCACTCAGAGTTCTAATCACCTTTGAGTCCCTTTGTCCCTTCATCTCTGCAGTTCCTCTGCCCTCTTCGGGTGTGTCACTTAAGCCTTTAGTTTTAGTCGTCTCACCAGGCATTACGCTTGCTCAACGTATCCTTCATCTTAGCTCAGTCCCCACTTTCAAGTCTACAGCTGACCCTGCCCAGGCCAGCCGTAACAGTATACACAAGTTGCTCAATCTTCCCTCTTGGAATCTACTCTTGCCATTAGGGAAAACCTCCAGCTGAAATTCTGATATATTCTGTAGCATTTCTTATTTTATCTGATAATCAATTCTAATTAGTTGAATTTCCAAGTATTACTAGTGATTATATTGAGATATGGAATCTACAACAGATATTTCATTGTAATTAGTTATATTTTGATTTGCCAAAGCAAAAAGTGTACCAAAAAGTGTACCAAGTGTACAAAAAAGTGTAGGAAAAAGTGTACAAGTGTACCGAAAAAAGTGTACAAAAAAGTGTACCAAGTGTACAGAAAAGTGTACCAAAAAAGTGTACCAAAAGGTAGACCAATGCTTTTGTCATGACACAGCCACTTTTTTTTATAAGCGAAAAAGTGTAGGACAAAGTGTACACTAAAAAGTATACCAAAAGGTAGACCAATGCTTTTGTCATGACACAGCCACTTTTTTTGTTGATATTTCATTTCCTCATATCTCATCCAGATTAGATCAGATTGATTAGATTGTCGCATCATTAGGATCACATAAATAGGGGCTACAACTTTTGTTATGACACCAAAAAGAAATAATGACTTTCTTTTTTTTCCTACACTTTTTTACTATTTTGTACCCTTTTTTTGGTACACTTTCTCTTACACTTTTTTACTTTTTTGTGTACACTGGATGTAGTATGACAAGCATGTATCTTAGATGATGCTAAATGATTATCATTGTTTGTGTCATGATTATTATGTGAATCTCACACATGGGTCATCTTTAGAATGTAGACTTAATTACAGTAGTTTCATAGCAAAATGATATGTAATTGCAACATTTCAGATGTAATCTGATAACATTTACAAGATTAGTACAGGGGGCTATTAAATCCCCCATATTCTATATAATTTCATATAATATATGTATTATGTGATAATATGGGATATAACATAATACTGTATATTATCTGGGATTCCTGTGGAATTTCTACTAGAGGTTTTCCCTGATGAAGCAGTAACACCCATGAATAATGCTTTTGTCTGCTGAACTGACCACTGGGAGGTCGGTCATGATAGAAATGTGGCCGGTCTGACTAGCCTGAGATAAGACAATTAGAATATGAGTAGCTATGAATAGCCTAGGAAGAGGATAATATATACCTTGATTCTTGCCTTGAGATCACCAAGTAACTTGCCAAATGAATTCTGAATGAATTTTGAGACATTCAAATCAGCAAACCAACCCTTGGCTTCACAGAACTGTGCAGAGTTGCGCAGACCCACAGACCCTACAGAGAGGTACCTAGTAGTAATACAGGCTGTCACAGACCTGTACAGACTAGCTCCTAACCCTACAGGCCTGTACAGAGTACCACTATCTCCACAGAGCTGCACAGACTACCCTGTACAGACTCTACAGAGTCCACAGATACACCATACAGAGCTATACAGAGCTGTACAGACCAGACAGGGGTAGATGGTATTCTACAGATCATCCTCTAGATCTTACTAGCTCAATTCAAATCATATGAAAAAGTCAAATGCAATATATTGTTTGTACTACAATACATACAGAGATGCACTACCACACTACCAATAGTGAATAGTGACAACACTCACCAACAATAGTACCAAAGTATAAAGAAAGGAAAAGAAAAGTTAGTATTGAGTCAAAGAAAGCAACAGAACACTTACTACAACAATAGTACAAAGTCTACAAAAAAATCAAGCCAAGTCAGTAACTGAATAAAAGAAAGCAGCATGCACTTACCAAATAAACAACAACCAGTAGTATAGAGTAGTGGATGATGAAGTGTAATAGAATTGAAGTGTTGAAGTGTTGAAGTGTTGAAGTGTTGAAGAGGGATGGTGGTGGTTGAGGGAAGAAAGAGTATGGGAATTAAAATTGAAGAGTGCTGGCTTTATATACCTGGTGGCTGCTGACTTCGAAATTTCACAATTTGCAAGCACACAACACAAATAATACAGACTGTACAGACTGTGGCTGTGTTGACCACAATACAAATTCTGCTAAGTCTTTCTGCTACATTGCTTGACACATTGGTACACTTTTGCTACACAAGACCAGGCACACTAACCAAACACTAACCATGCATGACCAAGTACACTAACCAGACATAACAAAGCATGAATCCTAACCAGATACTAACCAATCATGACCAGGCACACTAACCAGAACTAACAAAGCAGGAATCCTAACCAGATACTAACCAAGCTTGTCCAGGCACACTAACCAGACATAACAAAGCATGAATCCTAACCAGGCATAACAAAGCAGGAATCCTAACCAGACACTAACTAAGCATGACAAGGCACACTAACCAGACATAACAAGGCATGACCCCCTAACCAGACACTAACAAAGCTTTGTCCAGGCACACTAACCAGAACTAACAAAGCAGGATCCTAAAGACACTAACCATGAAACTGATCCGCAACTTTGTACCGTGGGAATTGGGCGCTTAGTGGTGGCTGTATCGGAGGTAGTATGGACGATTAAATTTCATCTGAGCCATGGATCACATGATTATGATCACAGGCGGCCAAGATATAACTGATTTTGTGTCAGATGTCATTTTCGACGAAATTGTCATTGAGAAAGTGTAGCTATCACATATGATCCCGGCAAATCCACGGTTCAAGACCACTAAAAAATATGTAGCATGGATTGGAAGCTTCCATCTGAGCCAGTGATTCCGCGATTCTGATCATAGGAAGCCGAGATATAACCAATTTCGACCTGTATGCTGATAAAACATAGATTGACCTCTGTGAAGTCAAAAAGTGGTGGGAAAAATCAGCAAAAATCAGCAATCATGGAAGTCAATCATGGGAATATCACTTTAGTCTGGGTTAGGTGACAATCTTTTTTTAGTCCAGGTTAGGAGGTAAACGATTAGGAGGTAAAACAATGTTAGTCTTGGTTAGGAATATTGGCAAAGCCAGAGTTAGAATAGTTAGTCCAGGTTAGGAGGCAAATCAATGTTAGTCTGGGTTAGCATTATCAGCAAAGTCATTAGTGTCTGGTTAGGATTTCTGCTTTGTTAGTTCTGGTTAGTGTGCCTGGTCTTGCTTGGTTAGTATCTGGTTAGGATTAATCTGGTTAGTATGCTTGGTCAACACAGCCACAGTCTGTACGGTCTGTACAGGTCTGTAGTGTCTGTGTACTCTGTGTACTCTGTGCAATGATTACTAATCAATTACTAATCGACCAAAAAAATTGTCTGACACAGCCACCTGTCTGTACAGACTGTACTGTAAGGTCTGTGTAACAAGCTGTGCTCTGTAGTCTCTATAAAGCAAAAAGGTTGTTTTGCTGATAAGTTGTGTGTGCTGGGTAAGTCTGTGGGAATGGTGTTCTATTGCTGACATTAGCTTCAAATCAACAGTTTGAATGCAACAAAGTGCAAACTGCAACCTCATTCCCGCCCTCACCACCATGAAGCTCTCCTTTGCTGCCACAGGCATCATGGGCAACACTTAGTCTTTTAAAGTCTGGTCCTAGACTGGACAAAATTGATACTTGGGTCGGTGACTCCAAGGCTACAACGGGGGTAATGTTACGATTGTCTCCAAGACTCTCTATGTACCTCTTTTCCCTCTCGTTTTCCTTCGCTTATCGCCTTTACCTTGTATTCACAATGTATCATAGACCTCGGGTGATTTCGCATCATTCACATCACTGATGGTCCGCCTTTCTCCGATCCTATCCCTATTCTTTCCTATCGCTGATCCAATACCTATCTCTATGATTCTTCCTCTGACTCATGATGATATCATTCATCATTCTTCGCTTACTGTACGCATAGCATTGCGCAGTTTCTGACTCATTCCACACTGCGGATGACTCTTCCATTCCTTGCGATTCTATCGCCTTCCATCTCGTAGTACTTAAGAACTTCCCTCTTCATTTGTATTCCTTTAAGCTAGAGCTACTTGAAATCCCACTGAGTATCCTCTGCACATTCCCGCGTGTCTTCGTCCTTCGTCCCTCTGTCCTCTGCCCATCTTGGGTGTGTCCTTAGTCTTAGCCTTCGAGTGACGAGACTCTTCGTGAGTTCCTCCTCGAAAGAACCCTTAGTCCTAGGGCTTCGCCAGATGTTATGTCTGCTCGGCCAATCCTTCGTCTTAGCCTTCGTATTCAAGTCTACCGCCGACCCTACCCGGGCCAGCCATAACAGTATGTTGATCTTTGTTCTCACTGTTCATGTCCATTGATGACTGTGACTCCTCAGATGTTGATATGGAACATTTTTTCCCTTTTGAAACAGCTTTTGTCTTTGGGGGCTGTGACCGAACAGGTTTGGAATGAGCACTAGCTCCCCAGTTCGGGCTGCTGTGCCTGGCTACTGCCTTCATAGTTAGACGGTGATCACGAGATGATTGTCAAGGCATATTTGGATGAAAGACAAGACAAGACAAACAACAAGAGGACTCGGAGACAAAAGACAAGACAAGGTGAAAGGCTACAAGGTGAAAGGCAACGAGGTGAGACAAAACAAAGACGAGATCATTTAAGCATATTATATATTTTGTACTACACATGGTGTACTTGCATCTGTTTTACTTGGCAACATGACCAGTCTTGAGGTAAACTGACTGCAACTAGTTACAACCGGAGATGCAACCTGAGGCAACCAGTTGTTAAAGGTTTTGGTTCAGTTGTTGGACTATTTAGAAGTAAATTAACTGGTTGCAGTCTGGTTGCTTCCAATAATGGAAGGAAAACCGGACCAAACTGGACTTTAAAACACTATATTTACTCAGTCCAGCTTACCTTTTTGTAGTACCAGTAGTTCTGTAGTACCGGACTACCATTATACTGCCCAATGACTGTCACAACTTGTCCCTTAGCTCCTATCTTTTTCCTTCTTCTAGTCTTCCCACAGTCCTCTTGAGTCTTCCCACAGTCTCCCCGAGTCTTCCCGAAACCACCCTGACTCCACTGACCCCTGTTCTCTCAAAGTCTCTTGTCTCTCTCACTTTTCTCTTCTCTCTTGTCTCTCTTGTCTCTCTTGTCTCTCTCACCTCTCTTGTCTCTCACCTCATCTCCGTCTCTCTATCTCCAAGTATCTCTTATCTCTCTTATCTCTTATCGCCTCTTATCTTTTATCCTTGCTTACTCAGAACCCTAGTGCTCCGCAGCCTTCTTATTCATCCTGCTTACTGTGGATCTCTAATCTCTGACATCTTCTAGTCTTCTCTTCTTCTCATCACTCCACATGTATTCTTATCATCCACTCATAGAAACCCCTCACTTTCCCCTCATTCCTAGCATTCTCTTTTGTCTTGGTCCATGCACGACTTGCTTAGCTATATTAGATGTCTCCTGTAGTTCCCATGATCCTCATCTTGGTCTACCTACACTATCATCTGCTAGCTCCATCTTTGCCATGCAATAGACCCTCTTCATCCATTCCTCGAGCCTTCATCCACCTTTATCTGGGAGTCCTTCGTCCACCAGCTTGCCTGGAGTTCTCACCTCTGTCCGACCTTTGGCCTATGCACTTAGTGAATAAAAGTCCAGTCCAGTCCAGTTTTTGACCAGAACTTTGGGCAACTGGACCAAAACCAGTCCTACTATAACTCTTAGTATGGACAACTGGCAACCAGTCCACAAGAAACCGGTCCTATGGGTCTAACAAGTGGTTGCGACCGGTTTTGGACCGGTCAACCCATAGACCGGTTTTTAGGCTTGGCAACCGGTGGACCGGAGTTAGATTACACTCTTAGCCACCATTCCATCAAGTGTCTATGTAGTTCGGACCATTTCCCATGGAGTTATGACCATTTCCGACAGGCATATCAATGTTGAAAATATGTAATGTACACAAATAATGCTATAGACCTATTACATGTGTTTCTAATGCTTAATAATGGTTGTACAGAGTCTGCTACATACCCCTGGCTATCATATGAACAAATAATTAAGTGATTCTGACTATGTTCCATAGAGATATAAGCAATTATAAGTGGCATGTTATTTTTGTGAATATGTCAATAAACATATCTAGTGTTCTAACTACTTGTAATACCCAAAATGTGTGTTTAATATGACTGTAGATGAATGAATAGTGTTGTGAATAGTGAAGTGAATATTGTATGATATATTCATATCTGGCTCAAAAAATCTCAAATAAATGTGGAAAAATCACCAAAAATTATGGAATGTACTATAATGCATAGGGGGTGGCTGTACACTGGTTGCAACCAGTCCTAAGCAGTTGCCAAAATTTCACCAAACCTGGCAACTTGCACAATCCTGACCATCAGTTGCAGTCCGGTCTAGTTGCCAGTCTTTCAAACAGTCCGCAACTGGACTTCGAAACACTATATGCGCCATCTCTTTGCCTTGCTCCGAGTTAGTGGGTTTAGTAGGTCTATGACCGACCTCGCCTGAGGCCAGTCATAATAGTAACCTTTGGTCTTCCCTTGTTCTCTTTTTACTTATGTTTTGTTTTGTTTAAACTTTCATATATCTACTTCTGATGTAGCTAGACAGTCTCGGGATATGCCCGGGACTATAAAGACTTTATATTGAGTTTGAGAATACAATCTATAGATCTCACAAGTTACTTTCTACATTCCGATCACCCCTCCTCATGTCGTAGCTCATCATGGAGCTCGTCCTCATCATCGCTGACATTGCCGGACTACCATCAGTCACACTGGACTATGACCAGGCTACATCTAGCACCTCCAGACTACCCTCAGAATCCTGTTCAATGCCATTCCCTTCATTGATGGAACTATCTGAACCCTGGACCTCTATAGGGATGAGCCTAGTATTGCCAGGCAAACCCCTGACACCTACTAGCTAATACCCTTTAGCTGCTTGTTGTCTCTACAGTGGCTGACGGCAAGTGTTCATTCTAGATGTGTAATCTATTTGAAACATAGTATGTCCCGGTTGTGATGTGAGCTGACCCGATGTTCAAACTTTGTACCCAACATCAGGATGTAGTGAGTAGGCATCATCCAACCCTGGTGTGATGGCCTCTTGAACTAAGCAAAGGTATTTTCCACATGACTTCATGGAGGCTTGGTGAGAAACTCATGCCAGCTTCACATACTAGACTGTAGGGCAATTCAATTGGATGTTGTCTCCATTCTTTGGCCTGTTTGTCATGTTCAGGGTCACAGACACCATGGATTCAAGCCAAACTTAAATACTACATGTAAAGGACAGGCTACCACTGTTGGTGAATATGTCTGCTGTGACCTGCCTTTCTGCACCAGGCCAATTCAACAGATCCTCAACACAACCAGGTGAGCTGACTTGCATGAGATCCCACTACTAGGTACTAACTGCTGGACACAAGTCTGAGGCCTTGGCATAAATTTGGTAGATCCATCAGGTGTTTGGTGACACTTACTGATGATATAGATTCTGTGATCAATGCTTGAATCATGAATGAAGGGGATGCAACCTTTGAGTCAGCATCAGTCCTGCATGATTGTGATGTATGTTAAATGTAACCCAAAACCACAGAGAGACTAGGCTTTTCCATTGCTATCAACACTTGGCAACCTGGATACCAGAAATAGAGGAATGGCTCAAGAATGCAGACAACTCAGGCCAAATAGTGGCTGTCATTTGTGAGGTAAGATCCATCTTGATCCTTGGGTTTGAATTTAGCTCAGTGCCGCGATTAGTGTTCAAAAGTGCGGTCCTAAGACTGATGAAAAACCAGTTTTTAACTGAACTGAACTGATCAAGACCGGTCCTGATTTGATAGTGATTGCATAGCTCGCTCAAGGGGCTGATTCTGCGTGATTGGATGATGCGGGTAGCATCAAAGGCAAGGTAGTTGCATAGTTAATATAATTAGACTCTACCAATATCAGCATCTCTGCCTATGACAAAGTCAGCCATGGATTCTGCAATGAGACCAGAATGCCTTATGTCCGGTGGATTACAACTGGGATAATGCCAAGTACATCTATATTTCAACTGACTTGTTGTTCAAGGCATAAAAACAAGGTCTGGGATTGGCACTGTGACTTCCTCATTATGGTGAACACATGACCACAGTTCCTGTACAAGGATGGCAAATACAATCCTGATGATCCCATCGAGGGCCTATTTATGGGAGACATGATTGTATGGGTAAGTTTGTTCCATGTGTGGATAACAATATTGCAGTATAAAGACAACAAGTCTGCCAAGTGGTTGTTGGTAGGTAGTAGTCAGGGGTTTGCCTGGTGATAGGCTCGACCCTATAGAGGCTCAGGGAGTTCAGAAGGCTTCATTGATGAGGGAGAAGGTGTTGAACAGCAGTCCAATGGTAGTCTGGAGGTGCTAGATGCAGCCTGGTTGTAGTCTGGTGTGACTGACGATAGTCCGGTTGTGTCGGTGATGAGGAGGACGGTAAAGGGGAGCTCCGTGTTGAGGTATGAGGTGAAGAGAAATGGTTGGAAAGAGATGCTAGTAGCTGCATGGGATCCGTAGATGGTATTTCCAAAGTCAATACAAAGTCTTTATAGTCCTGGGCATATCTCAAGACTATGTAGCTAGTCTAAAGTAGATATAACAATGTATAAACAAAAACAAAACAAAAGAGAAAAGAAAGCAAGGGAAGACTGGAGGTTGCTGGCCAGTATAGTGGTAGACCAGTACTACAAGACCACCGGTACTCCAAAAAGAAGGGACTGGTCTGCGTAAGAGAGAACCAGTAATAGGTATAAACAATAGGGAGGGGATATGGAATATGTGAAAAGAAGGGAATATGAACACAGAGACCTACTGAGCTCTACAACGGCTTACTTTGCATGCCCAAGGTGTTGAAACTCTTTACCTCCCCTAGCTCAGCTGAAGAAGGAGCCATCAATTCAAGCACAGAATTCATGGGAGCAATTAGACGTTGTCGCGGTGAAAGATAGACCCACTCCCCTGTAGCTCAAGTACTCAAAATGAGGTCAGTCGACCTAAGACCAATTGCGTCCAGGTGAGTGGTCAGCTTTCCATGCAAGGACATGATTTTATGACCTAGTTAGCTTCAATTCACACTCTCTGGATGTGGATCCTGGAGGCGTGTTGATCAGCTGTTCGACCACCATGAATTCTATCACAATATCATCAGCTGGTTTGAGGACATACCCAATCTAGAAGAGCAACAATTCATAAAGAATCTTCTTCACTGGTGAGATCAGTATGCTGCAACTTCTGATGCAATGTATGATAGGTAATCATGGCAACAGAAATATATTTGGACGTGAGGATATCCTGGACTACGTCCCCTAGGCCACCAAAAAACTTACTGTTGATCTCAGCCTCTTTCAAAAGGATCTGTGGGGGCAGGAGAGCAGAAGTGCAAGAATAGAAGGTCAACCCTGGTATTAGTAGTCTACACTGCAAGTGATGCAGAGGAATAGAAAGTAGGGTGTACCAGCCTATAGATAAACAAATGATGATTTGTTGTTAATTACATCAATGGTGGTAGGAGCTGTCAAGAAGTGACATTGTTAGCTGAGTTGTCAAGTAAACAAACAAACATAGCAACTGTTATGACTGGCCTGGGTAAGGTCGGCCGTAGACCTACTAAATCCACTAGCCTATAGCGAGGCTTGAGGATGGCGTCTAAAAGGCCAAAGGTCGGAAGGAGAGATTCCCAATGAATGGGTGGATGAAGGACTCCCAGTTAAGGGTGGACTGAGTGAGAGATGCAACAGGTATATTGCAGGAGAGTGGCTAAGACAGGGACAGCAGATGTGATTGTAGGTAGACCAAGATGAGGATCATGGAAACTACAGGAGACATCTAATATAGCTAAGCAAGTCGTGCATGGACCAAGACAAAAGAGGATGCTAGGAACGAGGGGAAAGTAAGGGGTTTCTATAAATGGACGATAAGAATACATGTGGAGTGATGAGAAGAAGAGAAGACTAGAAGATGTCAGAGATTGGAGATCTGCAGTAAGAAGGATGAATAAGAAGGCTGCGGAGCACTAGGGTTCTGAGTAAGCAAGGATAAGAGATAAGAGACGATAAGAGATGAGAGAGATAAGAGATACTCGGAGATAGAGAGACAGAGTATTGTTCATGGAAATAATATGTAAATATGTAGTCAATATTCATTTCTATATGATGATTCATGTCATATCTCAAGTCTGACAAGCAGTCAAAACACTAATAATGATGCTATCGGGAACATGGAACATTTGCGGAGGTGGTGGGAACTTGGAGGGTAGAAACAATGGCAGTGTTTAGGATTTCTACTTTGTTACTTCTGGTTAATAGTGAGTGTGCTTGGTCATGAAAAAGTGTAATTACAAAGTGTAGTACAAAGTATAGAAAGGGTACCATCAAAGTGTAGTCAAACATAGACTGTGACTCACAGTCTGAAGATACCTGTTAGACCCTAGCAATCTGTCATGTCCTAGAACAGGTCTGTTATACATCTGGAACAAATCTATCATGTATCTGTCAGACTTTGGGAACTCTGTCAAATCTAGAAATCTCTAGTACTACTGGAGCTGCGAAGGTAAGGAAAGGTCAGATGTAACTCTGGATGGCATTCCATACTACTTCCTAATGGCAGACTTGAAAAGGTCAAGTATGGTGGTTGACCAGTTGTTATCGTGAGCTTGTATGCAGTTATCAAGTACAGAGTATCCTTAAATGAAATGATTAGTATGTTTGACTAACTTGAAGAGCTTACAGTACTGTACAGCAGAAACTATCAATCAAACCATCAATCACAATAAGGGTATTAGAGTGTTTGATATAGTATTTCTGCTGCATCTTGATATGGCAGTCTTGTAGAACCTGGCTGATATGGTCAATCTTTTTCAGCAAACTGTACACAATAACCTTGTGTTTGCAAATGCTCCATCACATAGCATACACCAGAATTAAAACATTTAGCCTTGAATTGGATCATAACACAATCAAGCTCTGCATTGCTCATAGTTGAGTATACACACTTGACACCATGCTTCATGTACATAACTCTGGAAAGATCCATCCATTTGATATTGTGTGAGGCATAGGTTGCTTCATTGAGGTCATCCATATCAATATTTTTTGTGGGCAGTCTCATTGCCTGGTGTAAGCAATGGTGATAGACTGTGGTATTTATGCAAACATTATGATTAGTTCTGTGATAGTTTAATATAGCAACAGATGACAGTCAAGCAAGTCTCATTGACATACTGATTCTGTATATCAATACCATACCATGCAAGTGACTGAAAGAGTATTCTGAACTGAGTCATTGTAGTCACCAGCCACTTATTCACTGTCTCCATTGATGCTATCTTGCTCATTTGCTAAAAGAAGTGGCAGCATGTTGTGCTCAATTGTGACCAGATGAACTGTAACTTGAAGTGGATCTGTCTGGTCTTATCCAAAATGCAAAAGAGAAGGACATAATAGTAAATACTGCATAAAGCATCATTGGCAATAACAAGGTCGGGGAGTTGTGGCAGCGTTTGTGGTAATACCATGCAAGAAAGTGGACTACTGTCATGGTGAGAGTGCTTCAGAAACTCTATATGTCTTTGTGGTGGAGCAGCAATTATCATGCACAGAGAGCATACACTCATAAACTGAAGTGTAACTGTGGCCTGTGAAGCCAGAATGCAAAGCCCAGAACCATCAAACATATGCAATTCACTTTCAAGCAATCTCGACCAACGTCAATCAGATACACATTCAGATGTATAGTTGATAGTCACTCTGTCTATGTCTAAGCCTACTGTATCTTTGGGCTTGAATTAGAGCCCCCAAACATTATGTGCTCTGTGACTGCTTTTTGTGGTGCATGTTACTTCAATGTATATGTATTGGACTCTAAACTACAGAAATAAAGACCATACATGCCTTTTTGTAATGGGCATATGGTCGAAATTTTCATACAAGGTCAATTTTTTGTGGCGGATTGAAAAAAATGTGTTGAATTAATTGTGCAGATCTTCCGGCATACAAACAAACCCTGTGATATGCAATATTGAGGTTGTATAGTTGGTAATTGACTAGGCACATGTTGTTACGTTTCTTCATTTTCTTAGTACATATGTGCACTAAATTCAGTTACATGACCTGCTTAGTCAGCATCATGTGACCTCTTTCGTTCAACCTTACAACTTTCTTGACACTCCAACCATACCTGGAGGGGTAAGGAAAAAATTAATTAATTAATTTGCACATAGCACATAGCACAAATAAAGATAAAACAAACAATGCACAGCCCACTTTAATGTGTGGAAATATATTGCCTTACAATTTAAGTTACCCATAAGTCCAATTTAAAGTCTAATAAGTCCCCATACCCCTCTAGGTATGGATGGACTGTCACTTTCTCTTCCCTTTTGACCACCTGATATGACCTGTGCTTTTATCTTGTTGGATTCCCTCCTTCCTACACAGTCTCTTCATAGTTGAGTTTGAGTCAAGGTGTCATAGTCCATTAGGATTTAGAATACCTTCACATGTTGTACAGAGCTGCTAATACACTATAGATACATTATTGTCTATTCACAATAGTTGTTTATATATGCCACAATGATGATTTTGTGATATGTTTCAAAAGTCTGCAAAGTTTGCAATACATTTTCTCATGCTCTTCATATCATATGTTCAAAACTCTCCTCATTAGTGTTTCGAAGTCCAGTCGCATAACTGATAAAAAACCATAACTTAACCGAACCCTGACCGCTTGTAACTGCTTAAAGAGGTTCGGTTATGCCCAATTACAGACAGGTGCAGTTAGGGTTACAAGAAATCTCAAAATTTTCAAAACTGGTCCAAACTGGTTATGGTGGCTGTGCTAATTACACCCCTATATCCCCTACATTTCCCCGATTTATCCATATTTTTTGCGTATTTTTCCATCAAGATTTGACTTTGATATTAATATATTTAGAATTTATCCACATGGAGGTCAATATTGCTTGTATCTCAGGCGCATCACTACCGATTGGCCTCAAAACTTGGTCAGATGGTCGATAGGGGTGTCTACTACATCCGGTACAGCCATTACTAAGCGTGGGAACCACTTCCTAACGAGTCCGAGATTGAATTTCTGGCTACTTCTGTTACGTTCCTCGTAGCTTAGCTAACCCCTTAGCTAACCCTCTCGGTTCCCACACGGTTCACTCCTCTTCTCCCTGTATTATCTTCCCCTTCTTCTAGGTCACGTGGCCTGACATCACTCATGATGTCATCCCCAACATGACATCATACCCTATGCCCTACTGACATCACCATCAGTCAGCACTTACACGTACAGGTTAGGGCAGGCGTTATAACATGGTCCGTGCACCATCTAGCTAGGTATATATAGAGTAGCACTTGTACTTCAATACCTCAGTCTAGTATTGTCATCCTCTTGTCTCATAGTTCCCACCAAGTCCTCCTGCGACTTGTGCGATCCTCGACAGAGCTTCTATCCACTCACCGCCTCACTCGTCTTGCAAGAGACAAGTTGCTGCGACTCTAAAGCAGTAAGCACCGCGCGCATACGATCCCCGACGCTAACGACTTTGTCCTTATCGTTTCCCTTTCATATACATTTCGAGTCCCTATTATAGGTTGTTAGGTTTGCTAGTCTGTTCTAGCACTCTCCCAGAGTCGGTGCTTCACAACTTCAAGCACATATCCGAGAAAATCTTAAAATGGCAATATCTCGAGATGCTGTGAACCGATTAATGTAAAAAATTATGGACAGAAAGCTATGAGTGCGTGTGAATTTTCGGCTACCACAGAACCGGTCATAACCGGCTACCAAACCGAGGAAAACCGATCGAAACCGGTTTTTTTCAGTTCAGTCTATATTTTGTCCAAATTAGGAATTTCCATAACCGGTTAAGGTTTCGGTTATGCCAAAATAAGGCAAATAACCAGACCGAACCAGACTTTAAAACACTACTCCTCATATGTTCAATTAAAATGTATAAAATAGTGTAAATTGATGGGGCATGTAATAACACTGCTCCCAGAGGATGGCAAACTTGCACTGAGCAAGTAACCAATACTCCACTTGAAACATATTTATTAGTGTAAAAGCAAAAAAAAAAGTGTTCTGTCAATGATTAAAATCATGGAGAGATCAGACACTTCCTACAGCCTATAGTGTCCCTGGATTAAGATACAAGGTGTCACTGCTTCATTGGTTGATTATGAAGTGTATACAAAAATTTGTCATGTATTTTACATTTGAGCTCTAATTCCAACACTGACAGCACCACATTCGACTTATGTAATGTCGAGCCACATGCTTCAAGTTCAATAATTACAGAAAGTAACACAAACACATCAGTAATGGTGGTAATGATGCCAACTCAAATGGTATCACGTGATATCGATCACACCCTGCAAGTCATGGTACTAAGCTGGCTCACCGGGCACACAACACCATACCGTGATGTGCTCACACTGATCAGTGATAACACAAATAGATAGTACATATCTAGGTAATTTTAGATATAATTTAATGTTATATAGGGACAGCCTGATGGCCTAATAACCCATTCAAAATGCCCTGAGTTCCTGGTGTGCCAGCAACATTGAGCTTGTGTGCTCTCACCTCATCTCACCAAGACCCTCATGAGATCTTGCATTGCCTGTCCTAGCACTGCTTCAAGCCACCTACCTGCCCACCTCACCCCTCCAGCTTCTATACCTCAATGTTGTGCAGCAACCATTGTGCGCTAGAAGTGTATTCCTACTGTTTCAAAGTCCGGTCCAGTCCAGTCTTTTTTGGTATTTTGAGGCAACCGGACTAGAACCGGTCTTTTACAATTAGTAGAGGTGTGCAACCAAGACCAAAACTGATAATAACCAGTCTGGAATGGTTGCCAACTCGGTGCAGACCAATTTGGACCGTTTTAACTTAGACTGGTCGAAACAGGCCAATGACCAGTTGCCAGGAGTCCAGAGAGCTTAGAAATGGCTGTAGCAGAGGTGGAGGACATTCCGGGATTTCATATGAGCCACTGATCTTGTTATACCATCGACATCCTGCCAAGATATGAGTATTTCTGAGTGGTATGTCAATAAAACATGGACTAAACATGGACTATTTTCAAATAAATTTGTAAAATTATGGTTAGGCAGTTCCAGCCACTATATACCTAGGGGACCAATAACCGGTCTGCAACCAGTCCCAGACTGGTTTTCTGAAATTCCACCAAACCAGACAACCGAACCAATGAAAGTTTAAACTGGTAAAGACTGGCAACTGCAGTCCAGTTGCAACTGATGCAAGTCCGGTCTGGTTGCAGTCTTTCTTTTCACTCTAGGACCAGACTTTAAAACACTAATTATTCCCATTGTGTTCCACACTGAGAGACTTCAGCCAAGGCTGACAAGGGTACATAAGAAGTTGTACTTGATTTTGTTGATTTGATATCACACATAATCATGAATCCTTCTTGTCATGCACAAGTCCTTGCTCAATGCCACACACTCTCTCGAGAGCAGGGGTATGGGTAACCCCCAGGGGTACCATAAGACAGTTGTTAGAATTTTTGTACCCTTCAAGTATACCCAGAGGTACTTAGGAACTATTAAAAGTCACACTTTGGTGACCTCATGTCAGACTTTGCATTACTATAATGATCTAACATCATACTTGAACACAGAAATATCAGAGGTATTGAGGGTTTACCCAAGGGTACCCCCTGAGTGTACCTTGGTCATGAAAGGATGATTGCAACACTGAGATTGTTTGTGGTAAGGTGGCAGAACATAGTGTTCAACGGTCCAGTCCTAAGACCAATGAAAAACCAAACCAAACCAAACCAATCAAGACCGGTCCTGATTGGTCCAGTCTTTCCTGGTTTTAATTTATATTAGTCTTGGTCTTTTGATTTTCGAGGTCAGTTTTGGGCAGAGTGATATTAGCCCCTATTGGGTAGTATATTGACCAATCTCCCTGATTTCCCCACATTAATTAGAATTTTATTTGATATAGTAATGACAATCTCTCAAATTACTATCTCCAAAATGCCATATCACTCAGAATCAGCCCATAATTCATGGTGGATATTGAAGCTACATGTCTTGAATATCCTTGGTACAGCCAACCCTAAGCACCAAACTTATGCTATTCTGTTCTTTGAATAGGTTTTCTAAGTAGATATACTTGAGAATGACATGTATTGATTTAGATGGTAAAAATATGGGCTGGAAGCTAGAAATCTGTAGTATCTTTCACACTCCTAAAAGCCAGTTAATGACCATAACCAAACTGGCAAAAGACCGAAAAAGACCAAGAAATCAGTTTTGGTCAGTTTTGGTCAGGTTTTTTCTATATTAGGAAATTCCCAGGTGAAGTTTTGGTCTAGTCTTTCCCAAATCAGGCAAAAGACTGGACTGTACCGGACTTTATAACCCAAATTATCAGAAGGTACTTTTTCCTGATCTTGTTTGCAGAGGCAGTTCACATAGCCCAAGGTAAAACCTGGTAAGCAAGGAGTTCTTGTAGCCCTAAGATATCAATCAATTATCATCTCCTACTAATACATGAGATTCTCATTGTGTAGTGATAGAAAATAAACTCAGGTCATCTTGAGAAAGCATGTGTCCTTGCATAGAACCAAAATGCAGGTACATCCTGCTTCAAGGTGCAGTGTATCACAGGGAGATGATCTTGACTCTATTATGCAGCTTCACTCCTTGTGCCACAGCCTATCATGGACTACTGTGGCACTGCACAGATCTGCATCCTCAAATACATGGATAGATTTCTCTATGGTCAAGGCGCGAATACCAGCCTGGGCTTGCAACACTCTCAACAACATTTGCTACGTCATTGACAAAGTGTACCTACCTTCAAACTCTCGCTGACTAATAATAGTATATGGGCCAGAATGTGAAGGAATGACAAGGACTATATGAAAACCATGCAGTATATTGCATTTCCATGCAATATTATCCAAGACAAAAAGCTGAATGAAACAGATAGCACAAGAGCTCTCTGTAAAATATTGGCTTCAAGGTTGTCCTTGAATGGTTGGATAATGACCAAGGAAGTCGTCCTGATGGGACTTACACACCCATTCCCACTTGCTATGTAGGATCTTGTTTGACAGTTCTTAAGACTTTCATGGCATGGTTCTCAGGAAGCTCCTGTACTGTAAAGAGGGCACTGATGGCAAAATTGATGTCATTGCTGGAAAATTTCAAATTCACGATCTTTGGGCTGTGCTAGGTAACTTAGTCACATTGAAGAGAAACATCGAAACTACCACATTCTGTCACTAGACTCCGCTCCTCACTCTGTGAGGATGAACTTGCTTGAGCTGGTAGATGAGAATATATGGGGATAATGTGTTTTCATGTTTCTTTGTGGCAATATCAGTGGTGATAGATGAGTTGTCAGATGGCACAGGAGGTGCTACCAAGTATACTTTCATCTGAACTGTAGTTTGTGCCATCGGCTGTAGCGTCTGTGCCTCCTGTTCAATTGCCCAGCTCTCAGGCAGGGTCTACATGCATGATGCGTCTTCAGGGAGATCTTGCGCTCGTGTCCGTTGTCTGCACTTCGAGGAATTGAAGAAGTTGCTTAACTGAGGCAATGAAATTTGACAACATATGGCACCACAATGAACAATGAGGACACGACGATGACAGTGAGCACTTCTCTCCTCATTCTCCCTTGCTCAACTCTCGCGACAGCATTGCTCATTCTTCATTCTTTTCTTTTGGAGCCCTGGACTGGCAGGTCTTGCCTTCTACATCCTCCCAGGGTATTCTGCTACTTTACACTGCATTTAAAAACTGAGAAGTTGTCATTCATTACCTGCATCCTCACAGAATGTGCACTGGCACCTATTGATGCAAGCACCATGATAAAGGGATGCATTGAGTCAATACAAACAAAGTATCGGAAGGCTTGTCAACCATCACTTCCCACTTCACTCAGCTGGTGCTCAGACGCATGTTTGGCATGACCGTGCTTCTCTGCAGGAAATCAGTAAATGAGTGAACTCAATGATAATGCACCATGCTCACCTAATATTGCCTGCACCTTCTCAGTTAGCTGGCACACCCAATCAGTTCTAGTCACTTGGATATAGGGTACATTACTGCTAGGAAGATGGGACAACATCTGGAAAGCACTGTGTTCAGTTGGGATGCAAGAAAAAATAAACTGTGACACCACCTGCATAAATAAAGCAGCCAAAGAGTTAGGGTTGAGAACAAAAAATAGTCTGAGTGGGGTTCACATGAGACCAATCTGAAAGTGAATGTCTGCTTTCATGATATACTGGATCAGAAATATTAAATTGATTGATACACTGACTATTTGATGTCCTGAATTACTGACTGACATACTGAAACATTGATTTGTTGCTCAGTTGCTGTATGATAATGACACCTTCCACTGAGATGGTGGCTGAGCTTAGTTTTTGCAGATAGTCAGTTATGAAGTTGTATGAAAGATGAGATGTATTGATGCTTAGTATAGTCTTCAAAAACACAGTACCTTCAGTGGTTTCAGAGCTTGAAGGGCTTGAGGCTATCATGCCAGTATCAGTAGGCAACTAGTATCAGTGAAAACAGCTAATGTGCATGCAATCTGTAAGGTGTGGGTATGCTCTGGCCTTACAGTCACTCCAAATGATGGTAACATCAATATATTGAAGTGAGTAAGTGGAAATAAAGTGTGTCGACTGTCTGTAGGACAGTCAAGTGTCACATATACTACTGGTAGATACATGTGATTAGGTAGAATTGAAATATGTGCATGTGATCCTTGGTAATCACATGCACATACACCATGACTCATTAGACAGAGGGTTACACCTCAGGAGAAAAAGAGAGATAATAAGAGCAATCAATGTCAAAATAATACCCTCGATAACACATCACATTCATCCAATGTCTTCAGGGTGGTTCCCTGCATCGTCCATACTGATGTCATCTTCACCTAAAAGATTGGTCCACATCCCTAGCTAGGTGTGAGAGGGAGTTTGTAATGGAGCATGACTTCTCCAAACAGCTTGATTATTCACTCATGCTTGGAAGTAGTATGATTGAACTTGAGAGGAGGAACATTCTCGATGTGTGTGCCAAGTCATTCCGCCTGCAACACGCACTATTCCTAAGAGTGATTGAGTTTGTCATTGATAATAGGACACCACAGGTTCTCCTGCATTGGAGCATATATAGCAGGCAGGTATAGTTGCTGAAGCTTCATTTTTCAAGACAAAGGAAGGTGAATAGAAACATTTGCTGATGGACTGGAGGATGGTGTGAGTTCTTCATTTCTGTTTAAGTCTTTTCATAAGTCTTTAACTAATTATTAGTGAGCCTCATCCACTTGTACAGCTCAGTTATCCATATCATCATTGTCAGATTATATGACTCATAATCAGAGAGAGCCCTTTATGCCAGCTAGGCTCATCTATCATTAGCTTATTACTCATTATCACCATGATGACTAATGCTCTACAGGTATAGGATAGACAAATTAGTAATACATTCAAAGTAATATATCTTCTCATTAAAATAGCTAGTGTGTGAACATTCTTACAATATCCTCAGAAAATGAAGCTCACTGATTGATTGGTTTTAGTTTGGCTTGTGGCTCTTTGCTAATTAGCAACTACTGAAGTACTGTAGCTTTGTTTTCTTCTGCTACATTGCTTGCAACAGTAGCTCATGTATACTTTAGCCTGTTTGGTGCTCCAAACTGTTTGATCAGTTCAAAATAGTACAAGAGAGAATATGTTGTCATGGCAGTAAACTCTGGTGGCATTCTTGAATACCTCATGATAGCACATCTTATGGTTGTACAAGGTCTGGTAGAACCAGGTACTTTTTGTTACGTGAAGCGATAACAACTACCTTTATTACTTAGACGAGGTACTCACGGAGAGACCAATCAAGTCTAGTATAAGGACAGAATGGGAAGGTCTCACTTGCGAACAGTCAAGTGGAGGAAGAGTTAGATAACACTGTATTACGTAGAACTAGCTAGAGAACACCATTGTGCTACTGGGGTATTTATAGGAGGTGCAAAGGAGCATGGATCAAGCAGTGTCAGTAGCAGTGAAAGAGAAGAAGATATATCGAGATGTCGAGATAAGAAGATAAATGATAAGGAGATAAGACAACAAGTTGAGATAAGCGGATACGCGATAAGAAGGTAAAGCAACTAATCGATGGCTCGATCAAGAAGGAAGTGAGTATTGTTTACAAGGTAGATAGAAAAAGGTAAAATGTTAAAGGAAAAGCTCACGTCCACTCCTCTTAGTCCTTCAGAGTCAACAGCGATTGTAACACTTTTCAACCCAATCAACAAGGTGGTCTTTAAATGTGTGCCCTTGATTGATTGATGTAGAATGTCAGGAGAGAAGAGGCAACATATGTCAGCCTATGGGAAGTTATTTATGAAACTTGAAGGCTGTGATAGAATGAGCATTCACACAAAGACGGCAAGCCAATAGAATGTCTTACTACAAGCTCGCTTACAAGACCAAAAAAAATTGTGTCACATAATAGAACATCAGCATCTAACTCGTCAATTAGAAGATGATCCGGTATGTTCATATGGTCGCCACAAACTACCTTTGTTGAGGTTTTTTCAGTGATCCAGGCACCTTTAATATTCAGTTAGCATGAGTCACAGTATAGCTAAGACATTGTTTCACAGGTACACATCTTACACACCAATTGCGAACAATACAGGCCAGTAATGCCTGTTCCTCATAGTCAGAAATATTAGTGATTATCACTACATCGGACAACTTCCCATTGTTCAAAGAAGAATTTCAGGACTTGAAGTATTTGTGACAATGCTACATGATATAATTGACAACAGAATTTGCGATAAGCATCTGTTTTGGCTTCTTTGTGAGTGGCTATTGGATATCACTTAATTTATGATGATCATTGTCATCAACTTGAATGTACTTAGTAACTAAGTAACTTTTGGGTGTCACTAGAAATCCAATAAGGCTGTGCACATCATTTCAGTGTGACCATCAAGCACTGCCATGTAGATTCCTGAGGTATGAATATTACAGGTAGTAATCATGTTGGTATTACTACCCAGAATCACTGGCACAAATGCTGCACCTTTACATTCTGGATTACTGTATAGCAACTATGATATCTTGCTAGTACCCAAAAGGAGAGGTGTTTTGGTGGGTTGTGCATTTTCTAGCTGAAATCATTTTGATTACTTTATCAGTATAGGCAATTTGGTCTAGTCTTAGAGTTTAAAATAATCTCTAGTAATTGACATGCCAAGATATTCTTTTGGATCAGTTTAATGTTACTTCCCATGAATAGTGCATCATCTACATAGACAACAATACTATATTGTCTTTCCCAATGTAATTGATGTAAACATCTGGATCAGAGACAGTACATTTGTATAAAGCTTTGTTTTATTTGATAGTTGTTTTTTAAGGCTGGATATAGCTTTATGAAGTTGACAAAGTTTGTTTTCTTGTCTCCAAAGAGAAATGCTGTTGTTACATTGAGAGCTTTAATTTCCCAATTCTCTAATTAGTGCAATTAGAAGTCAGACTATCTTGAAATGAGCGATGGGGGAAAAGGTTTCTTCAAAAGTTTTGAGTAAAGCCTCTAGCAACAAATCAAGCTTTTTTTTTACGACCATAGCTCTTTGTTACATATATCTATCTCTCTGTAATGGATTTTACTTGGAAGTAGATCCACAAGTTCCCAAACATTTTCATACCATGTAAAGCTCCTCATCATTGTCTAATTCTCCAAAGAGAAATGCTGTTTTTCCATCAACAGCTTTAATGTCCCAATCCTCTTGGCAATGCTACCAAAATGTCATAGAATTGTACTTTCCACCTGATTCCAACTGCAACCAACTCCAAACTCCATATCACGTGTGTGGCACAGCAGCATGAGTTTAGATAGTGATTTAACCCTGGTCAATAATAAACATGCCTCCTGCCCTCCTGTCCTCTGCACCACCATCGTACTGCCACTTAGTAAGCAATCTGCACACCAACAACAAAAATTAGGCATAGCTATTGTTGTGGACGCTGTCAGCCTGCCTACATCCCCACATGGACCTGGAAAATCTTGTGATCACAATCACAGCAAATCCTTCCATACAGTCTGTCCCTTTTGACTGCCTTCTATTTTTTCTCACTAGCATTTACCCTTAAAGACAACATCATTTTCATACAGAGTTCTGACCACCCCATTGATTCTCCACTGGCCACACTTACAGATTCCATACAGGCTTTTTTCTCAAAAGTGTGTAATCTTCCTATCAATGTGATTCAGCTACATTCAAGCATAATGCAACTAGTCTTCTCTTTGTTCCATTGTCGATATTTCATCAGTATGGCATACCACATGGTTATGGTATGTATTTATTCTTTGTCTTAGTATGGAGAACTGACATGATTCTACATAGCTGGACATACATTGTATCTTACAGATCATTTTTGCTCAATGTCCTCATGCTGAACAATACTCGAACTGTGAAAGTATGTTGCCAAGGTATTGCCTTCCTACTTGCGATCATGCATTGACAAATGATCAGCATGCAAGGTCAACAATTACCACCACAATTTCAAGGTCTATCAGAGTGAGCACACTTTACAGCTTGGTGCAGGCTAGGCTGTAGTTTTGATGCATTAAAAGCATTGTAAATTGGAAGTATACAGTTATGCAACAATTCTTGCAATCATAGCTGATGCATCACTTGAGTCATCGCTCTGCATCAGTTGTCACTGCCAAATAAAGCACTATTATTAATATGGCTGTGTGCACCCTGGACTGTCTGTCTGCTTGTTTGCTCCAGCGCTTGTGCGACAGTAATGCATCAATTGTCTGTGCCAGATAAAGCAATAGGGACCCCAGACTGTCTATCTGCTTCTTTTTAAGCTCTTTGAAACTGCCAGGATGGATCAGCACCCTGCTCCTACTCTTGGATGAATTGGTCATGTCAATCCCCTTATCCTCAGCCAATCCTTCTTCTTTTTAAGCTCTTTCTGCCAGGTTGGATCGGCATCCTGCCCCTCCTAGTCTTGGATGAATTGGATATGTTCATCCTCTCATCCCGGGCCTCAGCCAATGACCCCTGTCCTTCTTCTCTGCATCTATTTCTTCGGCTTTCCCCCACAACCAATCAATTCCATTCTCAGATATTCCGTTATCCAATCATCGACTCCATTTTCTTGGACCAAATATACACTGGCAGGACACCAATATTGACACTGAGTTCCAGCATATTTGTCGCAATGTTGCCAAGCAGGTTATTTTCCTGTTTGATTCAAATGGAGGCTTTCTGATAGCTTGCCTTTTTGGGTTGGGCAAGTTGAAGGCAACCTCTATCCAATAAGGACTATGGCACCTCAACAAGGGGACAAGGACTTAGAAGGGGGAATGTGTAGGTTAGAGGGAATCCAACCAAAACAAGACTGGCTTATTTGGTTGCTGCATTCAAGTATTTATACTACTGACATGTGCGCACAGACCAGCTTACTAAGGGCTGGTCTGGCTAAGCAGTGCTTAATCTAATAAGGTAAGAGCTCACCAAGTGCTACCAAGATAAGTCATGTGACCTGATGGCTGTGCTGATCATGTGACTTGAGAAAGTGAAAAGTGAAAGATGAAAGATACAGCTTATGTAAGCGGTCACATGACTTTGAAAATGAAGAGGTTTGTAACATTACCCCCCTACTAGGCTTGAGATTCCAGATCAAGCAGAGGTAGAACCAGAGGTGAAATTAATGATAGGAGTAGAAAAAAAACTATCAAATAGGGCACGATTCATTTTCAGGCGTTGAGGAGCTGAAGGTTTACGGCAGTGGAAGTCATTTATAGCTGACTGGGCTTTCTTTAATCCAAAGGCGGGTTCCCAAGTTCTGTCGCTTTCATCATAGCCTTTCCAATGCACCAGGTATTGAAATCCGCGACCAATAGGACAAGAATCAACAATGTAATCGACCTTGAAATCTTCGGTACCTTCATCATTGACAAGCACTGGTCCTGGTCGGACAACCGGTTGTCCCAGTAAGGGTTCAATATAGGGTTTGACTCGAGAGACATTGATGATGTGTCGAGCTTTCACAGATTTGGGGAATAATAATCCCATGCTATTGGTGTGTACTTCAATGATTTGGTAAGGACCGATCCAGTGTTGCGTCAATTTACGCGATGGGCGCTCATCAAGAGTGGGGTGTTTGGTGCTAAGCCAAACGAGATCTCCGATTTGTATTCCAGAGCGGTTGATCGGTGTTTATCTGCCTGTAGTTTCATTCGTTCTTGTGTTTCATCTTTAGCCTTTCACTTGCTCTCCCTGATTCTAGCAAGTCATCTGGCACAGACCTTCAACTTTGACTCGAGGCATGGTCAATAGATCAGCAGGCATCTGATCAGTGGGAACAAAGTTGGGTGAAATGATACTCTTGTCCACCACATCTCGAAGCCAAAACCAGCACAAGTCGAGGTGCTTCATCCGCCCGTGATGTTCTGGATGCTTCGCAACCTGGATAGCTGATTGGTTGTCAATGTGAAGGACCAACGACTTGTCCATAGGGAAACCCAACTCCTCCAGCAATTTGCGCATCCAGACAATCTCCTTGCCAGCTTCGCAAGCAGCGATGAACTCTGCCTCAGTGTGGACAAAGCAACAATGGATTGTGTTACGATTCTTAGAGGACCCCCCATTCTTTTTCTCCATCTCGTTTATCTTCCTCTGTATGACCAATCATCTGTAACTTCTCCAGCTTACACATTACGGATCACTAACTTATTCCATGTCCTTCCATAGGATTCCATCACGCCATATTTACCAACCAATCACAGGTCGTTCTCTTGTTTATTTCATTTACCTATTTAAGACGACATCGTCGAGATATCTCTTTCTTTTAACTTTGACCTCCTCGAGTATCCTAGATACATTGTGGAATACATTCTTAGACCTTTAAATCCTCTGAGTGACCTCGTCCTGCACTTGAGTGGACGCTTCGACTTTCCAGGAAGTCTTGTCACCTAAGGGCTATTAAAGTCGTCTCTTCGCATTCACCTTGGAACCTCTGATCCCCTGACCCTCAGAGTTCATTGTCGTCTTGATCCCTCGACTCTCAAGGCTTCCTCCATACCCTCTCGTCTCAGCTATCTCTTTCTCAAGGATACTCTTGATCCGACTTAGACCAAGTGTAACAAAAGGTCAAAGTTTATTCTTCACGCCTACCATTGAAAGTAGAGCCTCCCATTTCGTCTTTCAACGCTCTTCGACCAAGGAGGACCCGCCCTCCTCCCCAAACTCCCCCACAACCACCTCACTTTGGACGCTTTAGAGCCCCTTCTAACACTGAAGAAGAAGAACCCACTCCCCTCGCCACCACCAGCTCTCTCCCAGGAGCCTATCAAACTGATACTCAACAACCACCTCGATCCCCTTCCCCCTGCGACGAAACCGAGGCCATTGAGATCGACTATTCGTACCCACCCAACAGATCCCCTTCTTCTGAATCCTTTCACAACAGAACACCCCCACCCCCACCCAACAGGTCACCGACCCCCCCATCCAGTAGATCACCCACACCCCCAACAGCTCCACCTATCATGGGAACAAAACCTGTAGAACTCTGTCTGGGAGCACCCACCCCTTTTGATGCCTCTTCATTGAAGGCGTCCACCTTCATCAACGAAGCTCAACTATATCTTCTAACCAATGCAGCCACCTATGACACTGAGGCAAAACAAATCGCCTACATCCTCTCTTACATGAATAAAGACTCCGCCCTTACTTTACTTGGGCATCCACATTCCATGCCAAAATTCTCAGCTCCGCAACCCCCACTTTGGGAATGATGAAAGACTTCCTTAAGGAGTTTAAACAAGCTGTCGACCATCAAGACAACAAAGCAGATGCCATTGCCTGGCTGTCCTCGACCAGGATGAACAAAGATTCCTCACTCACCATCTATATCTCGGAATTTCAGAACAGGGTTGCCCTCAGCGGAGTAACATCTGACGATGTCCTCATTGGCTACTTCTCCATAGGACTACCCACAGCCCTCATGTGTCGCATCTACTCCATGGATACCCCGCCTACCACTATCACTGAATGGTACTCCAAAGCCATTCATTTCAAAAACCAATGGGAACGAGCAGACAGTGTAGCAACCAGGAACAAAAATCCCTTCCAAACAACCATCCATCATCACCGATACTCCTTGTCCACTAAGGCAGACAAAAATCCCAATGCTATGGATGTCGACACCGTCAAAATCTCCAAGCTAGTGACACTCCACAAGAAAGGAAGAGATGTATTGAGCAAAAACTATGCTTCAGATGTCGCAAAGGGGGGCATTCAGCAATGGCTTGTACCACCTTTCCTCCCAACAAAACGACTGAAAGAAACGTTTGGAAAGTCAAAGAGAAGGCTAAAACTCTGCCAGCTCTCCAGGAGATCGAGGATGACGAAGAAGAACCTACTATTCACAAAGTCTCCCTGCAGGATTTTTAAAAGGAGGACCCTCTCTGACGCAGGCCCCCTCCATATCTCGAACACATGTACTTGTAGCTGATAAACGAATGAAATCCATCCATATTCCCCTTCAACTCGTTGTCCCTACTTGTGATCTCACAGACGTCAGCACCAATGCACTCATTGATTCAGGAGCAGACATCTCTTGTATTGATTGGCATTTTGTCAATAAACATTGGCTCCCAAAGGAACGACTTCACCACCCCATCCCTGTCAGGAATGTTGACCAATCTTCGAATAAAAACGGCAACATCAAGTTCACTTCATCCCTTTACGTTCGCATAGCAGGAATACACTTTTACCAATAATTTATCCCAAATTACTCCAACATTGCTCGCCCATTGATTGACCTCACTAAGAAAACTCAACCCTGGGACTGGTCCCCCACTTGTCAGACCGCTTCGTTACTCTCAAACAAGCCTTTCTCTCTCAACCAATTCTCTCTCTCCCCGACCCCTCTCGACCATTTGCCATCGCCACCGACACTTCGAAACACGCCTTGGGAGGCATCCTTCTACAAACAGATGCCAACGGCGACTGGAAACCCTGTTCCTATCTTTCCCAATCCTTCTCTCCAGCAAAAGGAAACTATAATATCTATGACCGTGAACTTCTTGCTGTCATTCATGCCCTCAAATCCTGGCGACAGTACCTCCATGGTTCTCCCTTCCCCATCCAGGTTTTCACCGATCACAAAAACCTCACCTACTTTCGACAACCTCAGACTCTAAATCGTCGTCAAGCCCGATGGTTGCTCGACCTCATGGATTATGATCTTAACCTCACCTAGTGTTTTAAGGTCCGGTCTGGTCCGGTCTTTTGCCTTATTTGGGCAAGACCGAGACCATAACCAGTCCTGGGAATTTCCTAATATGGAAAAACCAGACCAAGACCGCAAAAAACCGATTTTTCGGTCTTTGTCAGTCTTTTGCCGGTCCGGTTATGGTTATGAACCGGTCGTCAGGGGTCTGAAAACTACTATGGATTCCTGGCTTCCGGCCCATATTTTGTTCATCCAAATCGGTTCAGGGGTCGTCGAGATATGATTGATTTAAGATTACATGTTATTCTCGAGTATATCTACTAAGAAAACCTATTTCTGAGAATAGAATAGCGTGAGATCGGCGCTTAGGTGTGGCTGTACCGAATGTAGCCGAGTCACGTGGCGTTAATATCCGCCAAGAATTATGTAAATCCACCCATATGCGGCCAAGATATGGCCGATCTCGAGTCATATGTCATTTTGGAGAAGGTACTTTCAGAAATTATCATAACTATCTCAAATAAAATCGTAAAAATGTGGGAAAATCAGGATAAATCGGTCAATATACTACCGCCCTCCGACCCTGGAGAAGGATTCACAGTGAAGGAAGCAAGCTGACCAATAGTGTAAGCGATATTTGGACGAGTAGTGCAGGAGAGATATTGTAGGGAACCAACAGTGCTGCCATAGTCGACTGATTGCATCGAAGCTATTTCTGTGGACGTCTGGGGAAGCTGAGTCTGCGACAAGGACAAACCGGGATCCATAGGCATGCTAACAGGCTTGCAATCGCCCATAGCAAAGCGCTCGAGCATCTCCACACAATATTGATGCTGAGACAGAGTGAGAGAGCAATTGGTGCAATTGCGATCGATCTTGATCCCCAGAATCTCGGTGGTAGGTCCCAAGTCATGGATCTTAAAATGCTTGCGCAGCTGGTCCATCATCTGCTTGATCGCATCCAGGAACTTCGAGGTAAAGGTCATGTTGTCGACGAAGACAGGGAGGATGATGCAGATATCCTGGCAAGTGAAGATGTAGACAGCTGCATCGGAATAGGTCGGTGTGAAGCCCATAGACCCAAGCACAGTGCAAAGTTTGCAATGCCATCGATTTCCGCCTTGCTTAGTCTCATAAAGTATTGAACTTTGTGCTGTTAATATAGTGACTGAGGTAGGGAATTCACCGGAGGAAGCTAGCACTGATAGGAAGCTCAATTCAGTTATGAGCATAGATCATACTTCTATCTCTCTATGTATACTCATGTGTCTCTAATACTACATGTCTGACCATAAGGTTCGAGTCATGTGTAGGAGAGCTTGTAACACTCGTAGGGACATAGGAGTAGGTCTCTACTAGTCAGCGTAGTAGGAAATATCATAGTGTCTTCCAAACACTATGATTTCTACACAATCAGTGTCTCAAGCTGTAAGAGCCCACAGTGTGGAGTACAGCGAGCACCTATGTAGGTAATCTCATGGATGGTTAGACCATGGAATACTGACATCTTACAAGTGTCACAGGTGACGGTGATCCTTGTGGTATATGGTAGGCTGGTGTACTGAACCACCATCACTACCTTCTCTCCCTAACCTTATAAGGAGGAAAGAGATCATCATACAGGTATCGGCCTGTTATGCATGATTCTAGGTCATAAGACCTATTGTCTATTCATTTGATTATAGTGAGTTGTAGACAGAGTAGTGTCTCACTCTCATAGGTACTTATATATCAAGTCTTACCCTTTACCAACTTAATGGAAGGTATGTTCAGAGAACATAGACGATGTATTAAGTAGTCTTGTGTAGACTCAGGGTTATCCTTCTGTGAGTGCAGAAGTCCTTAATATTATAAGGGATGGCCCACTATATATACTACATGGTATGTTTGTATCTATTGTGGTCCATAGAATGTTCTATAACATTCTTGATCTTTATGTAAGAGTTCTAGCCAATAGCATAACGAACTCATTGAGGTTATTAGTAAGTATATAGAAATTGAAGCCATCGCCATTCTCGAGCAGACAAAGTTACCTCCAGCTACATATGATTTCCAGAACCTTTTTTGTCTGGGGTCCAGTGATGTCAATCTACTCTCCGTCTTTGGTCATGGAAGATATCCAAGTATCGAAGATGCTGCAGAGGATGAAGAAGTCGAGTTGGAACCTGCTTGTGTTGCCAATACAGGATCTTTAGCCATTGCAAATCAAACCTTGGTGTCTGGAGCCTTAACATCCGAGTCTACTTCAAGGACGCTACTAGTCGAAAACGAAGAAGAACCACCACTCACATTCGAGGAAGCAGTGATCAAAGAGCTGCGAGACCCTCCATCTAATGGTCCAGAGGATTCAGACAGCCTTCAGGATGACACCCCTTCCCACCCGCCCACTGGTCTAGGTGTTCACCCCGCTGACTACCTTTAGTGTGAAAAGCGCTGGATTCACAAGCAAAGTGTCTGCTGTTACACCTGATCCGGGTAGGATCGGATGTAGACTTGGAGGTGAAGGCTAAGACTAAGGATAGGCCGAGCAAATGTAACATCTGGCGAAGCCGAAGGATTAGGTTCTTTTGAGGAGGAACTCACTAAGAGTCACGTCACTCGAGGATCAAAGACTAAGACTAAAGGCACACCCGAGAGGGCAGAGACTAAGAGACGAAGGACTTGAGGGTTTGCGCAGGAGACTCAGTGATATTCCAAGTAGCTCTAGCTTAGGGGTTTTTACAAGATACGACACATCCTTAAGTACTAGTGAGATGGAAGGCGGTGGAACTACATGGAAGAGACGAGTCATCCGCAGTATGGAATGAGTCAGAAGCTGCGGAGATCTAGATGGTACAGTAAGCGATGACTGATGAATAATGAAGTATGGCGTCATCATGAGTCAGAAGAGAGATAGGGAGTCTTCGGAACAGAGATAGGAAAACATAGGATCAGAGATAGGGATTTGCGGACCGTCAGCGATATGGAAAGGGATGGGAAATCACTGGAGGTCTAATGGTACAAGGTGAATACAAGCGAGGCAAAGAGAAAGAAGTATCGAAAGGGAAAAGAGATATATATGTTGAACGCCTAGCGTAATCTAGCGCACGATAGCGCTTAAATGCTCCGGCCGGATGTATATCTACCCCATAAAAGCGCATATGACTTTATGTCATGTAATACATAGTTGTAGCTCCGCTTTAAACTCTGCTCCTGTGTATATATAGGCAGCCCTTATGGCGCCACCAATATAACACTTTTCCCTCCCACTTTCGTGTGACCACCAAGCAACAACCAGGTAAGCAGTAGTGTTCCACTCTGCCCTTTATGTGCCTGCTCATCAGGTTATGAGCCCCGGCTTGTGACACTGTGGCAGCGCCCAGTGACACTCAGCCTTGCCTGGCTGGCGCTCTTATGAGCTGCCTCTGGTGCAATCGAGCGCGCGATTACGCGCTGCTTGAAAGCACCACCAGAATCGACATATGGCGCCACTATGGCTGCCTCCAGCGCCCTATGGGACTGCTATGTCGCTCCATAGAACACGTCATTGACAATGTTCTACCCTAGAAAAACACCTTTTTCCTTCAGAAGAAAAAATGACCTCGAGACTCACTGAAATGACCTCATGGCTCAGGGAGTCTCTGCTGCCCTCTATGATGACGAACCTAAGCCCATCGATAAAAACAAAGTCACTGCTGAAGAGAAGAAGGAGCTCCAAGAGTGGCGAAAAGACGACTGGGAAGCCCTCGGTTACCTCCGCCTCTGCATCTCCCCTGCTCTTCGTGTAAAAAATGCGAAACACACCACTGCCGCTGACCTCTGGGAATCGCTCAAAGATGAGTATGGCGCCCTGGGCATCTCCGCCGCCTACGTAGAGTTCAAGGCCGAGGCTCCTTGATCTCTGTATCCCTGGCGACTCTCACCCCGGCCCCGCTCTCTCCAAGATGCAGATGCATCTCACCTGCCTTGACACCCAGGGCTACAAGATCACCACCAACGTCCAGATGATGATGATCCTAGAAAAGCTCCCCAATGAGATGAGCGTCATCGCCCAGCAGCTCTCCCAAACCTCTGCCTCTGACCTTGCCAAAGTAACGATCGATGACATCGAGTGTCGCTGCACCCTCTCTTGGGAACAACAGTCCATGCGCTCCCACAGTGGCGGACCTAAACAGTCTGCCAAGAAGTTATCTGCCGTGAAGCGCAAACCCGACGACCCTCCTTCTCCTCCCAACAGCAGAAGCAGCAGCAACCCCACAAGTCCCACAAGGACCAGCAGGGAAGCAGTGCTCACCCATCATCAGACCAACAGTCTGATGAGAAGAAGAAGAGCAAGCGAGGATCGAGGGGTGGCAGAGGAAAAGGAAAAGGAAGGGCGACTGATAACGCCCACCTCGCTGATGATGCCCGCTCTGACGCTGGTTCCACCAGCACTCATTTCACTAACATCGCCTGCCATGTCCACACCTCTGGCCCAGAACCCGTCGCCAACGTTCGCCGTCTCGCCAATCTCCCCACCGCACCTCAATATGGCCCTCCGTGCTTCGCCCAGACGAAGCAAGCTCTCTCCCTCGCTGACCGGCTCGGTGTCGAGCGTTCTTTCAAGAATGTTCGCACCCTTGAACCGTGCACTGAAGCCGCTGTGAAACTTCGCACACATAATCGCTTGGGTACTTTCGGCGGACCATCCCTCACTCCCTACCAGGAGTACCGTCCCCTCCTCGAGAGAGTTACCTTTCCCAACCTCGAGCTGCCCCGAAACTTGCAGCTTCGAGAAGAGGACTTCGAGGTTCACCCAGTTCGCCCTTGCAAGCACAAGCGTGTCAGAGGGCTGGCTGCACCATTTGCGCCGCCTCCCCCCGTCGAGGAAGATTATGCTTCTGACAACGTGTCGCTCGGGTTCTCTGAACCCGACACACCATATGTGGAGACTCGGCCCCTTCCGTCTGCCCAGACAACGATGATATCGTATCACTGGGAGAAGAAGAGGACGCTGCCTTCTATGGCAGCATCGTTGAAGGCTGTGGAATGGAGGAGGACATGATTCCTCACTTCCCTGAGGACGTGGATATAATCCACGACTCATTCGAAAGGTCAGTCCAATCGCGACTCCCAGTATCACTGTCCAGTCGCTCACTACGTGCTGCTTTTTATGTGCAACCTAACATAGTGTATAGCAATTGTAGTAGTAACACTACATGGACTTTGAATACACGTGTTCCCTCCTCTTTGCATGCCCTGTGCGCAAACTGTAATGAAACACTAAACGGGAAACACGCTGATAAGGACGGTAAAAAATACTGGATCCTTGATTCAGGTGCCTCCCTGCACTTCACTTGTGATAAAAGTGACTTCGCTACATACACAGAGTTCACTGATGAAGACGACCACATTAAAATTGCCACTGCCAGTGCCACTAGTCATACGACTGTTACCGGCTATGGGACCGTCATCCTTCGAGTTGACAACGGTTCCGGCCATCGAAATGTTGTTACCCTTGACCGGGTATACTACCTCCCCAATCTCTCCGGTCCACGACTCTTCTCTCTCAGAACCTTCTTGGAAGAGGGTTTTACCGTGAAAGGAAATGCAGAGTCCATCGATCTGTGCCAGAACGGCCACACGATCTGGCACTTCACTCAAGTAAACAGCAATAACATGTACTCAACCTATGTCGAGGTTCTTCACCCCACGGCTGATCTATGCACCCTAACAGTCAACTCCATCAACTGGACCACAATGCACCATCGCTTTCCCCATCCCTCCAAAGATGTGCTTAAAGCCGCTGAACGACATGTTGATGGCTTCCCATCATCTCTCTCATCTGCAACAAACGACTCCAAACCGCGCCTTCCCACCAACTGAACGTCGAGCCTCTGCTCCATTTGAGTTAATCCACTTGGACCTAAAGTCCTTCCCAATCGAAAGCTATAACAAGCATCGATACATAATCGTCTTCCTCGACGATTACACCTCCTATGCTTGAGTCGGTATGCTGCGCACCAAAAATGCTGCCTTACAGACCTTCTGTGACTTTGTCGCCATGGTTAAAAACCAATACGGCACTACCATTAAGAAATGGATGTCTGACGCAGGGGGTGAATACAAATCAAAGGAATTCGACAGCTTTCTCCGGTCCAACGGGATCGACATTCTCACATCTGCACCTCATACACCACAGCAAAATGGTCGCGCAGAAAGGTTCATGCGCACCATATCAGACAAAGCTGAAGCCATGCAGCACGATGCCTGCTGCCCCCCTTCTTACTGGGGATTTGCAATCAACCATGCGACCCATGTTTACAACAGGACCCCCCTTCGAAGACATAAATGGGTAATCCCCTTTGGTGTCCTGCAGGGTCAGCAACCCAACATCAGTCACCTGCGCGTTTTTGGCTGTGGTGCCTATGTCCATCTTCCAACTGCAAAGCGCGAAAATAAACTCGCCGCTAAGTTGGAGTTGATGACCTACATCGGTGTTTCCACCGACAATCTGAACAACTACATGTTCATACGCGACAATCGAAAGTCACAAACAGGTTACTTCCTGAAACTTGCAGACGGAGTCTTCTCCTGGAATTCGCACATGCAGAAATCTGTCGCACTGTCCTCCACCAAGGCAGAATATATGGCACTGTCTGATTGCAGTCGCCAATGCGTCTGGATTCGCAATTTAATGAGCAAACTCGGATATAAGCTCGGACCTGTCCCTATCTGTGGTGACAATCAAGGATCCATCTTTATGGCATCTAATCCTGTTACCGAGAAGTGTAGCAAACATATTGCTATCCACTATCACTTCGTGCGCGACACTCACTCGAATGGGGAAGTTGATATATTCTTCATCGACAGAAATGATAATCCCGCTGATATGTTCACCAAAAACTTGGGACACATCAAATTTGAGGTATGTCGTTCTCAACTTGGCCTAGTCTTTTATGACCACGACGGCTGGCAGCTGTAAGCACCATACTATATATTACTTGCCCGCCCTTACTGGCAGCTTAGCAAGGGGGTGTGTTGAACACCTAGTGTAATCTAGCGCACAATAGCGCTTAAACGCTCCGGCCGGATGTATATCCACCCCATAAAAGCGCATATGACTTTATGTCATGTAATACATAGTTGTAGCTCCACTTTAAACTCTGCTCCTGTGTATATATAGGCAGCCCTTATGGCGCCACCAATATAACACTTTTCCCTCCCACTTTCGTGTGACCACCAAGCAACAACCAGGTAAGCAGCAGTGTTCCACTCTGCCTTTTATGTGCCTGCTCGTCAATATAGAACGTCCTCGAGACGATCATAACATCTGCCGAATCATTATTTCCCAGACTTCACTTCAAAATCATTTGACCACCTGATGCGAGTGCGTGGCTACACTCACGTCCACAAGGTCACTGCGGTTTTGTTGAGTGTGGAGAATGCTCTCCATGGTGACAAAGTCTTGGTTGGAGATCTTTTTGTGATGTTTGTACGGACGCAGGATAAGCAACTCGCACTAGCGCTTGTGCGTGCTACTGCTATTTCTGAGAACAGTGGACCACGAAGCAGCATTGGCCTGGCAACAGTGTGCTCGTCCTGTGGGAATGTCAAACTTTCAGGCGACATCATGACTCTTGTCCCCTCGCAGTCATCTGGGCACTGTGAATCAACATGGGTTTGGAATGGGAGCTTTGTCACTATGACCTTGAATAGGCCAGACTCGGGAGATCCGAATACCCGTATTACCAGCATCACAGTGCCTGGATATCTCACCGACATCGTCAATCCTGAAATCACAGATGGAACGTTGCATCTTGGCATTAATGACCAGCAGCGGGTGACCTCAAACAGTACAACCTGGCTCATTAGCAACGATGCGGTTGAACTACTTATTGCTGGCCTCTGGAAGAAAGTCATGGATCTGAAAACTCCCTTGAGCACCATTCCAGGTCTCTCTGGGGGCACATGCTCATTCCCGTAGCAAAAGAATGATAGTAAGTTCAATTACTATACTTTACATGAAACAGCAAAGCCCATCTAATATTGCAGCTCTGCTTATTTGCCTCAAAGGGACTGAACAACTTGGTATGACCCGGTGGAAAGCACCAGTGAGCAAGTGTCCGGTTTGTGGTGACACAAATGTTACCGACCTTCGCTTGCACATGGAAATCCATGTTCTTCAAGCAGCGCGTGGTATTTTCAAACCTGGAGTTGTGGATCAAGCTATTACAGGGACACTACCGTGCGGATTCTGTGGACGTACAGGCGAGCCAGAATGTGCGGTCCAAGTCAAGCATCTATCACGCGGGACGCAATGGGAGACAAAGTGCCCTCGGAAAGAGAAGTTTCAATATGCAAGTGCAGAGAGAGGATCAGAGAATCGGCCATGTCGTAATGTTCCAATCAGTTGTGCGTTGTGCATTCACTCCGGTTGAGCTACAGACGAACAACCTGGAATCTGGCGATACAACATGGAAGCACACCTGAATTACCAGCATCTCGAATACTCTCATCCCGGCAAACCCTCTGGTACACCACTTCCACATCACGTTTTCGACTCAATGTACATTACCGAGAGGGAGGAAAGGTGGGCGGGCATGCCTGTTCATGCCCCATTTACAAACATCACAGAGGAAGAGACACAGCAAAACAGCACAAACGCGCGCACTCGTAAACGAAGGAAGGGGATGGGTAAATGGTCTCGCACAACTCTGAACTAGTTCTTCTTGCTGGATTATCACACAGCTCATCATTTTGAGGGATGGATATGGTTTCTTGGACAATATTGTAGCTGTATCATACTGCTGTCACTACGCGCAACACATCCCCGATTGATCAGATAATTGGAACTTGTTTTGTCTGACACCCTCTGATGAGTCACAACCAGAGTGGTAATGGTCCTCCCAAATCGAGGAATTACAAAGTGTTACCGTGACAGTAACGTCCCCCCCCTCCCCTCAAAAAAATCTGCAAGTCCGTATCCTGAGACTGTGCTAACACACACCTCTTGAGATCAACCATCATTTGGCTGGCAAATTGGGGTCCACGATCGGGAACGAAGGAATTTGGAAGTCTGTGATGCTTCCAAACGTAATCTCGATATAGCTCCGCTGTTCCTTTTGACGTAATGGTTTTCGTGGTGGGCACAAAGGCCACTTTTTTGGAGAATCGATCTACCACTACTAACACACTGTCAAAGCTGTGGGACACTGGGAAGCCAGTAATGAAGTCAGCTGACACATTGTTCCAGGGTCCTTCAGGTACCTCTAAGGGTTGCAACTTTCCGGCTGGTGGAAGGTTTGTGGATTTCATGCATGCCCAGCGCTCACAAGCTTTGCAATATTCCTGTATGTCCTTCTTAGCTCCTGGCCAAGAGTAATATCTCGTGAGGAAGTCTTGTGTCTTTTTGGCACCTTTGTGTCCGAAGATTGGATGATTGTGGAATTGTATCATTACGTCACAGCAGAGTTCTTTTGGGACCCAAAGTTTGTTGCTATAATAATATAATCCTTCATGGAGGATCAACCCGTCTGGAGATGTGCAACCAGATTGCGAGGATTTTATTTTATCGAACAGGGTGATTTCTTTGAGAGATATGAAGCGGGATTCCGGTATGAATGTCATTTGTTTGTTATCATTCTGAATGCCGATCATGTGATCTTCTCTTCTAGAGAGGGCATCAGCTTTTCCCATTGAGGTACCAGATTTATTCACGAGAGTGTAATCAAATCATCAGGAGAGGTACTGAGTCCATCTCGCTTGTCGTCAATTCAGATCTTGACTTTTCATGAAGTACTGGAGGTTTTTATGATCCGTCCAGATTTCAAAGTTGTGTCTGGCACCTTCCAAATAGTGTCTCCATTGCTCAAGTGCTAGGATAATCGCAAGCATTTCTTTGTCAGCGATGGGGTAATTGCACTGTTCAGGAGTCATGGAGTGTGACATAAATGCCACAGGATGCCACAGGATGCCACTTGTCGTTTTTCAGGGACCAAAGTACGGCTCCTGTTGCAATGTCTGAGGTGTTACATTCAACACGATAAGGAGTTGTGTCATCCGGATATGCCAATACAGGTGTGGAGGTGAACCTATTTTTGAGTGTTTCAAACGCTTTCTGTTGAGCCGTTTCCCACTTCCAGGGTTGGTCTTTCTTTGTCAAGTCATGTAAGGGTCTTGCTTCCAAGCTGTAATTGGTAATGAAGCGGCGATAGAAGTTGGCTAAATCCAAGAAGCTTCTCACGGCTTTTACATTTGTGGGAACCGGCCACTTAGCAATACCGTCGAGTTTTTCAGCATTTATCAAGATTCCATCGCAGGAGACGTCCATACCTAGCATGTTGACTTTTTGTACTCCGAAGAAGCACTTTTCGGGTTTCACAAACAAGTCGTTCTTCCTGAGTCTTTCTAAGACTTTCTTAACCGTTTCCTGATGGTGTTTCATATCTTCATTTGTGAAGATCAATAGATCGTCAATATAAATAATAATGATCCTGTCCATGTCTGCGAAGATGTCGTTCATCATATTTCGGAACGTGGATGGGGAATTACACATCCCGAAATACATCACAGTGGGTTCATAGGTGCCAAGATGGCAGACGAAGGCTCCTTTCCATTCGTCTCCTTCCTTGATTCTCATATTGTTGTAACCCCAACAGAGATCCATCTTAGTGAAGATCTTGCTTCCTTTCAATTTGGTCGATCAACGTAGCCAGGTGTATCCTAGGATCATTTGGTTTCATCCCAGGTTGGTCACATCAGCTGTGATTTTTTCATGATGTCCTTTGAAATCAATGATTAGGTCTGTGGTATAAGCGATGCCTCCTGCTGAGTTGACTGTGCTATCTACGTTGTAAACTGGTACAACAAGTTCTAAGGGTTTCAGGGGTATTCGTTGGGCCTTGGCCCATTCGGTATCTATGAAAATTCCATTTGCTCCGCTATCTAAAAGTGCTGCTACTTCGATGTTTTTGGTTTTTGTAACTATATCTATTTTTAAGACTAGTTCCCTAAGTGGGCGCATAGTGCAGACTTTTTGCTCAGTCAGGATCTGAGGAGGGGAACTATTTTTATTTTCTTTGTAAGCCAAATTAAGCCTCCCTTCCCGGGGAGCACGCTCTTTTGAGATCGTGGCTTCGGTTATGTCATCTGGTAGGATACTACTTCGAGATGACAAAGAATCAAGGGAAACATCACTATCTAATACTTTAAATCGATTGAAAGAAGAAACAGAAGGAGAAACAGAATTGGTACTACCACTATCTAGGCGTCAAGTATGAGAGTTTGTTAGTAAACTATTTTTTTGTTTTATAGGAGGGGGAGATACCGTACCCGATACGGTCTCCCTTACTCTTTTCCCTGAGTCACGTCGAGATCTCGGAAATAAGCCTGAGCGGCTTCCAAGTCTATTTCTTGTATCGCCTTAACCTAGTTAGGCAATTGTGGGGTTTGTTGGTTTGATAATGCAGTTCCTTCTGTAGCCCTCACGTTCTTGGACTTGAATTTTGGACATTCCTTTCTATGTCCGCCTCTAGAGAATCCACAATCTTTACATCTTGTCAACAGTTTCTTGTATTCCTTTGCATGATGTCCATCTCCTCCACAGTTGTAGCATCCCAGAGACGTTTTGCAAACATCGGTAGCAGTTACGGTGGTGTCAATATCCATAGCATTGGGATCTTGATGTTGGAAGGAGGATGATCATGTTTTGAAGGCTTCGATCGTGTTTGCATACTTCTGAATAGTTGCGATGAACTTGTAGACATCAGTGGGCCGTTCTCCTTGTAGGAACATATGTTTAATTATGTCCTGTCAACTGTTCCTTTCAAGGAGTGTGATCCCCATCATGGAGTCGCATTTGGCCTGATCGTAAAGAGCTAACCAAGTTGTCAAGAAGACCTCAGGGGGTTCATTCTTTTGATCCTTGCTTTTTGTCCATGAGTTTCCTTATGGCCATGTCTTTTTCGTTGCCAATTTGGAAATGTCCATCAAGAAGTATATTGAGTTGATTGGAGTTGGGGTATTGATGTTCTTCCCAACCATGTCGTTTCTTCAACTCGTTTCTGGCCCATGCACCAGCACCGCTTTTGTCCTTTTCTCTAATATCGCCTATTCTGGAGAGTATTGCTATGCTGCCTTGTTTGTTTGTTTTGAATGTTTCAGGGTTCATCTCAATCCAAGCCATCATCTTGGTCCACCATTCGTCATAGTGACTATAGGTACCGTCAAAGTTCCCAGGATCAGGAACGATTACGGCGCTCTTCTTCGAGCTCGAGGAGGGCCCTGGTGAAGAATGAAGGGCTGCGAGGAAGGCATGGGTTTCGGGGGACAAGGATGATGTCACTGCTTCAACTTCTGCTTCCTCTTTTCCTTGGTTGAGACGATCATGGGCTTTTTGAGCATTCTCGTTCGCATCTCTGAGCTGGTCTTTCAGCTTGTCCATCTCGGAGTAGAGCAAGGCGAGTCGAGCATCTAGGTCCACTGTGCTCGTCGAGGATTGGGGCGGCAGGTCGTCGTACATTGATCTCGGAACCAGCTCATCTGACATTATTTTTATGGAGTATCCGCTGGTACCCATCATTTATCTCAATCTTGTATTCTATGTGACTCGCATAAAGGTAATAGGGGTCAATATTGACTTCCTGGATTTTGAGTTTTCCTTCGAATGAATCAAAGAGATTGTTTCTTAGTTCAGCAGGCCACTCGCCAACTAGGTCGTATTCGAATCTGAATCCTATGTCGTCGTCGTTAGGGTCTTCTTCTTTTATGGGAAGGCGGGGAACAGGGAAAGTTTCGGGCACAGTGAGGGACATATTTTCAAAAGTGACAGGAATGGCGGACAATGGATTTAGGCGGGCCATGTAAGATGGACCTGCTCTTGTAGGTATGTTACGAAGTTTTGGTCGTGTACCTCGTGTAATACTGTGAGTTCTTCCTGGGAAATCTGAGGGGTTCAGGTATTGGCGGTGTGGAATGTTTCGTCGGTAGCTTCCCAATCTCCGTTATCAGTTTTCAAAGTTTTGATTTCCCAAGGGTCAGGTTCTGAGGTGCAGTGGTAGTCAGGGGAGAGGAAACTGAGTTTGAACTCTTTTCCGGCGAGGGTCAATTCAAGATGGTAACCTTCTTCTTGATTTGACAGATGGTAGAAGAGGTAGGCGAGGACGGTAAAACAATAGAGGAACGTAAAGGTTCCGACAAGGAGTATGAGGGTAATGCTCATATAACGAGGAGGATCTCACAGGCCCTGAGTCATGTCACTTGGATTTGAAAAAAAAAAAAAAACTTCTTCAGCAAGGGTCACGTCATGGGCACAATTTTCTGGTGGAGGGAATCGTGGAGTGCACACAGGCGATATCTGTTTTCCGTCAAGCGGCTCAATAACAATTACGCTCGTTCGAAAGCGTGCGCTGACCCACTATGCACAGGGTAGGGATTGATACTATTACTCGCGATGAAGCGTGTCCTCTCAAATGAGGTCGTAGCCTTCGCAAAGCAAATGAATTTGTGGGATGTACAGTCCTGCGATACAATTTGTAGACTAAGGGTTTGTAATCCCCTAGACGGTAACCTGGTCAAGGGTTCTCTTTAGCCTCTGATGTGAGGGGTCTCCCTTATGTCTGGGATCCAACAATGACGAAGCGGTTTAGATCATGATGTACTGGTGATGAGTGAGGTGGAATAGAAAAAAGTCTTGTTCTTATGAAGGCAACCTCTATCCAATAAGGACTATGGCACCTCAACAAGGGGACAAGGACTTAGAAGGGAGAATGTGTAGGTTAGAGGGAATCCAACCAGAACAAGACTGGCTTGTTTGGTTGCTGCATTCAAGTATTTATACTATTGACATGTGCACACAGACCAGCTTAGGGCCGGTCTGGCTAAGCAGTGCTTAATCTAACAAGGTAAGAGCTCATCGAGTGCTACCAAGATAAGTCATGTGACCTGATGGCTGTGCCGATCTGTGACTTGAGAAAGTGAAAAGTGAAAGATGAAAGATAAAGCTTATGTAAGCGGTCACATGATGCTGACTAAGCAGGTCACGTGACTTTGAAAATGAAGAGGTTTGTAACACAAGTAGTGTGTTAGCTACTATACAGCTTGTCAGGATGATGTACAAGTATTTTCATTCATGATACTTAGTAGTTGACTATTGTTTGCTTATGTCTCTTCTTTGCCACATCCATTCTGTGCATTGAAATTTTCTCAAGTCAATATCCATCAGTGCTGATGCATATCTTCGTAACTATCTAGACAGCATTCTGATGGTGCATCACATTAATAAATGACATGGACAAATTAGAACATGATGTATCATCTATTAGCCTACAAATACACCATGTACTTCAAGCCCATAAACTTCCTGGCGAGGAGAAGAGAGGAGAAACCTTGATCCCAGACCTCCCAGACGTCCCTCCTCAGCAGCATTCCAGTGACGAGGACAAGACAGACCTAGACCTTCTCCTTCTATCCAATGAAGAACAGGAAGAAACTCTTTCCCTTGATACATAACTCGCCCATCAGCTCTCATCTAGTCCTTCCTTGAGCACCCACTCCCCCTTCCCCCTCCCCCCACACTCCTAGTGGAAATATCTTCACTCCCCCAACTCCTACCCCATGACCTTGACCTTGACTACCTCCTACCACTATGTCCAAACCTGTTGAACTTCGCATGTCCCCACCTGACCCCTATGATGGCAATCAGTGAAAAGCCTTACCATGGCTGCAATAGGTAGCAAGGTACAAGTGATGCCTCTAAGATGGGGTATAGCTGTAGATATATGATATATGTTGGAATGAGCAGGAAGGGAAGGGAAATTGATGTGCCAGGGGATGGCAGGTTCGTCATTGGGATTGGTTACTAATGGTCTGGTCTGAGGGAGAAGAGGATTTTATATATTATCAGAAATTACTATGGATATAAGGTAGGGTTTTCTTACTACTTCACTCACTAAACCACTAATCTGCTGATTTAATTGAACTCTTTGGCACAACAGACAACTATGATATTCAATACTCAGAACAGCTTCATATTGACTCCACAAAGAACCTACTGTGCTACCAATCACAAGGACAAGAATGATTTTCCACAAATGACACTTTGGTTACAGTAGATATTAGCTGGTCATCCCTCAATAGCTCTGAGTTATCACTCTGTCCCATTGAATGGAAATTCATACCCCAAAATTCCATGTTCATATTGTCAAACCCTGTCCATGAAAGTGTTTCATTCAGCTGACTAGTAATAGTAGACTATGGTGCAACCAACTTTCGAGAGGTACTTCATTAGTACATTGTCATTGTCATATGTAATGATCTCTGTCTATTCAATCTTGAAGTAGAGAAGACTGCCAAGGCTACAGCTACATCAACTATCAAATACCAAATACTTTTGCAAACAGGCTTTGATTTCAAGGAGCAGTCACTCAACTGTTCTGGAAGGGCTTACCATTTTGAAACATCCATCTTTCTACATGTGCCATTCTGTACCAGTTCTATCACAATATAGTTAAGCATTCCACTGCTGCTTGGTTTACTAGCCTCATAGAGTCAGGTGGGCTGGACTTAAATATTCATTGTCTGCCTGCTTCAAGGGCTTTGTAATCTGCCATTTTCAGTTGGTCTAAGCTCTCTCTTTAATTTCAGAGAAAAAAAAAAGAACATGATACAGATCCTATTACTAAACTGTCTGATGGGTAAAGTCAGTTTCTCCTTATCTGTTACAAGGCTCTTCTTGACTTCATTTTTCTCTCCCAATACACTACCCACAATAATAATTCCCTCCAGCTAATAGAGGAAGCCTTTGATCTCAGCTTTCAGTATAATTCTAGGCAAGACAACAGACTTCAGAGTTGTGAAGGGTTAAAAATGAGGAGATCAGAAGCAAATTCTCTGGATAGTTTGCAGAGTATATGAGGATCTGAGGATAGATCCAACAACTTATCACATCATGACACCTGACCACACTTCTTGTAAGCATTGACAAACTCATCATCTAAGAGAATTGCCCAGATAGCATGGATGAGCTCTCATTTACAAAAGCCAGAATATAAAACATGAAATCTGAAGGCAACCTAAATCTGTATGAATCATGGCACCTCAACTCAGGAACTATATAGAATGGAGGGAATCCAATGCATTCAAGTATTTATACTGCTGACAAGTGTGCACAGACTAGCTTAGAGCAGATCTGGATAAGCTATGCTAACTAATATGGTAATGTGCCAACTCGTGTTTATAAAGATACAGGTACAGATCACATGATGCTGACTAAGCAGGTCATGTGAGGTCGAAAGTAAAGAGAAAGTTATCAGGTCAAAGAGGTCATGTGATGACTGACTAAGCTGGTCACGTGACTGAATTTAGTGCATATGTGTACTAAGAAAATGAAGAAAATGTAACAAAATTGACTGGGAAAGCTGAAAACAAGGCTGTTATTAGACACTGTGCACCACTAGACACATCTTGACCAAGACAGCCTCCCAGCTGAGTCCAAAGTATTGTACACAAAGAAATGCAATTGATGTGAGGCATGGCTGTGTCACACTGGCTTTATATGCAGGCAGCAGACTTCCATCAAAGTCCGTGTTACTAAAGCTTGTCAGCAGAGGAAAATAGTATCTTATGTTTTCATAGTCTGGAAACAACTCCGGAATCATGCTAGTAACCTTGGGATATCTCTAACTGTAACTTGAGAAATCTCCAACAAAACAGATAAATAGGCCATGCAGTCACATGACCAAACTACACAAGGAAAGTGGCATCTGACCAGAACATCATATCAGCAATTTGTAGTGAATGCTATCAGGAAGCCTTGATGGGAGGTGGTATAGTGAGTAGTGGATGCAAGTCAATACTTGCCTATGCAATGGATAACTGGACTGAGTCATCAGCTGTGCCTGACTTGGATGAATAGGTATCATGTCCAAGGACAGATTTGCAACTAATTAGCTCATGATGATGGCGCCATAGGAGGGGGGGGTTTAGTGTAGATGCCACAACCTAGCAGCCCAGGTTGCCAGCAGTGTTCATACTTGCTGCTCCTGCCAAGCTTTCAGAACCACTAGGTGCCCGTGTGGCCGTGCCCAGGTCTCCCTCAGCCTCAGCACTACTATCAGCATTTCTACTCCTTGTTGCAAACCTCTTCATTTTCCACTTTTCAAAGTCACATGACCACTTATACACTTCACCTTTCATTTCTCATTTTTCACTTTTCAAAGTCACGTGACTTGCACAGCCCCAGGTCACATGACTTATCCTGGTAGCACCCGTTGAACCACTTACCATATTAGTTAACATAGCTTATCCAGACCGGCCCTAAGCTGGTCTGTGCGCACATGTCAGTAGTATAAATACTTGAATGCAGCAACCGAACAAGCCAGTCTAAGATGTTCTGGTTGGATTCCCTCCATCCTATACTCTTCCCTCCCAGTGTCTTTGTGATTGTTGAGGTGCCATAGTCCTTGTTGGATCTAGGTTGCCTTCACTCCTGGATATGTCAACTTCAGATGGGGCACTAGTAGTAGTGCTCACAGATGGACCTGGCAGCACAACTTCTGAGCTGCACAGCAGGAAACAATTCTTCCTCTTCCTTCCCCTTGGACGGCCCAATCAACTTCATCTTCTCATAGAACACCCACCTTCTTGAAGGTTGAAATACCAGAATGCTTCTGATGAAAAAGAGTTAATACTATAGTATTCCTTGGCCTCACTACCATAACTCATACCTTAACATAGTCCACTCATGCATTCCCACCTTCAGAGATAATATTGGCCCTTAATAGTTACTCACTTGACCCCCTAAACTGTACAGTCTAGTGATGTAGTAGACCTAGAAACCTGGGTTGATGCATTTGGCATCAGTGATGAGCTTCAGGAGACGATCACAGAATGCCAGTATGTTGGACGGCAATAAATCATAGGAGAATATGAATATGCACTAATCTATAGGACTATTTGTTATTGTAGAAATCCGCAAGCCTGTCTTGGTTCACTAGTCCTGTGCTTCTGCTTTGTCCCGTCAAATGATTTTTGTTTCACATTTTGTCCTTGCTGTGATAAATTGTGCTCTGGCAGTGACCAGATTTGTTTTCAGATACTCCTAAAAAAACCAGTCAATTATCTGCCACCACCTTGAAATGAATGTCCTTTTGGCATTGATCTCTATTACTTATTGTACATTTCTCACTAGTATTCAGGCAAACCATAATGCATTCTTTTTTGATCATTGTCTCAAATCCTAGCTCAACTTCTTTTTGCCTCCTGGATAATCAATTCCAAGACTGGTTAGAAGGGAAATTATGTTATTAAAGCCAAGTCAGGAGGTAGATTTCATACTGTGGTGATGGCCTACACAGGTGAGGCAGAAACAACTACAAGGTATACTGATGGATGTGATTCCATGTGATTCATCACTATAGCTCAAGGACTTTGTCTTCCTCATATAACTCTAAGCTGGAGCTACTAGAGATAATATCTTTGCTCTCAGCTCCATCTTTTGAGTCCTTTGTCTCTCAGTTCCTCTAAGCATGTACTTGCTCTTTGTGTCCTCTTCTGTCTTGTTTGTGTACACTGAAATGTGATCTCTGTAGCACTGCAGACTCAGATCTCACCTGCACTGGTGTGTATGCAATTGCCCTGGGTTCAACTTATTTCATCATAACTGGAAGGCAGGCCATATTCATGTGTGTGTATGCCTGAAATTCACTATGGTGGTGCTGTAGGATTGATAGAATCAGGGGTTGGATTTTGAAGGCCTATTGTACACTATGTTAGCTTGGGGAATATGAATGGACATAAATGTGCTCACCCAGACACACCAGTAGTAGTAGAAATGATATATCAAATACTTCTACTAGTACAAAAAATACTATACATGACTGTGCTAGTGCTTGGTAGGGATCCGCAGATCCTCAATGCCCATTGCAGTGTGATATATGATATCAGTGTGTGTGGTATCGCCAGTGGGCCACTAATACATCACCTAATATATTACTGTCCATGCTTCCATACCAGAATACCACGGTACCATCCTGATATATTACTTGTGCTCGCTATGTACTGCTGCATGAATCTACCAGTGATATATCACCCTTGTCAGTATGTCTGTTCCATGTTCACAGCCCACTAATACATCACCCATATGATATATTGTCTATGCTGCCATACCAAAACCCCGGCTTTGTGTTGCAGGAATCATGATGGCTGAAATCTATTATACCATCTATTTACATGAATTGCAAGACCCTGTTGCGACTTGTAAGACACTCCCTGTCATGTGTCTGCATGTCCCCTTGACTTGCAGAATTGTGGTATATTTCAAACTGCCAGTGCTCTCTCTCCCACTCTGTTCAAGTTACACTTCCTTGACTTGCAAGACTTTGGTGTCTTCTGATCAACAACAAAGTAAAGTTGGTGATCCAATGAGTCACTCGTTTAGATGCCTAATGGTTCAAACTTCTGGCTTGACCTTTTCAATCTTCGTGACCACCAAAGTCTCAAAGTTTTTTCATTTGTAGCACATTACTGCAATGATCTACAACTAGTTAGAGACTGTAAAAAACTGAGCTCAAAAAGTAAATACTTACCCATGTATATCAGGCTGAGCATGGTAAATGCTGACCCAATCTTAGATATTAGTGAACACTCTGTAGCCCTGAAGTTTGTAGATGACATACAAGCAAGACCAGAATTAGTTTGAGAAACCTAGTAAGTTTCCAGGATGACACGTACATTTACTATTGACCTCTAATGGATTGGGTTGTATGACATATCATATCATCATCCCATGCTTTTGCCTCTACCTTCCATCTTTCCAGCTGCTTGGCATATTCAAGCAACTTCTCAAATTCAAAAATTCAATCAGATATTTTTCGTGTCCATTTTATTCTAGAACACCTACCTTCAACTTCCACAGAAGTGACTTGCCTACATGGCATCACCAAGTGAAAAAATAGAAGCATATGAGTACTTGCCTAAGCCTGTAAGTTTCTTCCAGTTGCTGTCTCCAATAAGATTATCAAGCATGTCTCAACAGTGTCCTAGATCCATTTCCTGGGTACTTGATGCAGTGGCATTCATCATAACCAGCCTCGTTTAGGTGCTTCACCATCTATGCATGCTGCACCATTAAACAAATATTTCCATTGGCATTCAGTAACTTTGGAATGAACAGTATAACCTTTTTGTTATTGTGTAGCAGATGAAAAGGTGTGGGAAATGACTTCATCCACTCCCACAGGTGCCGGCCCCACTGACAAACAATGTTATAGGAAATATTGAGAGTATTTACTGTGGTGCCCTTGAGTGCTGATATGAAAATGTAAATCATGTTAATGTATCTGGAAAAAATAAGTCAATTTGGAAATAGAAGTGCAGATACCAAATGATATCAAACCTCTCCCCCTTTGGCAAATCACTGACTCCTTTGGGAAGTTTTATTTCATGTCTTGCACAACAGATGCTACCAGTGCCAGTGGCAGCTAAGTCTAGTATTCAAACTTCATACCAGCTTCTATAGATGCCCACAACAATATCATAGTGTCTGTTGCTGTAGAGCCAGTGTCACAGCTTATGATACATGTACACATTTTTTCCATCTGGTGGGTGGAATGGGCCTTACATCAAACCAGTTATGTATTTGCTATTGTTCAAGACCCTCTTCTCTCCTTCATTCTGCTTTACAACTGTCCTCACACCTGTGCCATGCCAGGTAAAAAGCAAACCCCAAACATGTTTCATTATTGTCTCTGAGCATTCTAAGTAGGTAGGGCAACACATCCATTATATTCCCTTGTCCAACAGATAGTTCTGTCAGCACCTCCCAAGATTCACAGCCACAGATGCCTTTGGAAGAAAGCCATGGTACCCAACCTAGTCAGTATTTTTCATTGTAAGGTTCCTTTGAATCAACATACTAACTCATCTTGTTGACAGATGATGTGACAGGACTGAGGCTTGATTTGGGCCAGATTCATGAGTTGATTACAGCTAGTGTTTTAAAGTCTGGTTGTATCTGGTTTTTTGACCCCAAAATGAGGCAACTAGACCCCAACCAGTCTTTTGACTGGAACTCATCACAACCGGTTTCAAACAGTCTTTTAATGGTCAGTGCAACCAGTTTTGACCAGTTTCTGATATGGTGGACATGAAGGCTATGCAGAAAATGATTGCAACAGATGTATCTTATCTCTGAAGCATGACCCAGGTCATGACTGCTGTTACAGTGGGCCTGGATAGGGTCCACTATAGACTTGGATGGGGGAGGGACAAAAATGAAGACTGAGTATAAGCTGAGTAGACGTAACATCTGACGAGACTACTAAGGACTAGAGGACTAAGGGCACACCCGAAGAGAGCAGAGGCACTGAGGGGACAAGGAGATGAAGGGGCTCAAGGGTGCTAAGAACTCAGGTGATATTCCAAGTAGCTCTAGCTTAGGCTTTACAAAGTGGGATGACTAGCTCTTAAGTACTACAGGCATGGAAGGCAATTGAATCACATGGAAGGAATGTGTCACCGCAGTGAAGAGTGAGTCAGAAACTACAGATGATCTAGCTATACAGTAAGCGATGATAAGGCACTGATGAAGCCATAAGTCAGAAGGTCAGATCAGAGATAGGGAAAATGCGGAACAGAGATAGAAATGAATAGGAACAAGATAGGAGATATATGGATCATCAGCAATGTGAAGAGGAATGTGAAATCACCCGAGATCTATGATACAGAGGCATTAAAATACCCATATAATAGATAAGCAGAGAAGAAGGAGAGGAGGGAAAAGAGATATATAGAGACTCTAGGAGACAATCGTAACAACTGCCAGGTCCTACAGTCTATCATATTCAAGAATGTTTGAGCAGGTTGTGGTTTCTGTATGTTACAAACCTTTTCATTTTCAACTTTCTGAAGTCACATGACCTGCTTAGGCATCACATGACCAATTACATAATCTTTCACTTTCAACTTGTCCAAGTCATATGACATGCTTAGTCAGTATCACGTGACTTGTATCTTTATCTTCATACCACCTGTTGGACACTTACCATATTAGCTAGTGTTTAAATGTCTGGTTCAGTCCAGTTGTTTTGCTAAAAATGATGTAACCGGACGGAAACCAGTCTTAAAAACATTGCACATGTTCCTGGACCACAACCAAACCATTTAGGACCGGTTTTTACAAAGACTGGTAGATATAGGGGCGGAATGTCCGAATTGGGCCTTGAAGTTGCTGTATTAAGTGTAGAGCGGACCCTTAGCTGATTTTCCATTAAATCAGCGTGTGAAACAACCCATTTCCCACCAACATATGGTTGATTACGGGTGGAATGTCATTCTGGCATGTGTCCATGTTAATCTGTAAGTGTTCGGACTGCTTGTCAAACATGAAATATGCCATGAATATGTTAGTATGGGAGTGAATTGTGTCATAAATGGTATATATTGAGTCTATATCATCATATAGAAATGAATATTGACCTACATATTTATCTGTGACTCAAATAATTCCAGAACAATACCAAAAAATGTGGAAAAATCACTATAAATTACCAGATAAATTACCAAAAATAGTATAGTAAATAGGGGGTGGCTGTACACTGGTTGCAACCAGTCCTGACCAGTCTTGCCAAAATTTCTACTGGACCAAGCAACTGCAACTGGACTGGTCAAAGACTGGTTGCGTCAAGTACAACCAGTCCAGTTGCAATCAGTTGCAGTCCAGTCCAGTTGCCAGTTGCGCTACCAGTCCGCAGCTGGACTTCGAAACGCTAATATTATTAGCTAGCATAGCTTATTCAGACTGGACCTTAGTAAGCTGGTCTGTGCATACTTGTCAGTAGTAGTATAAATACTTGAATGTAGCAACCAAACAAGCCAGTCTTGTTCTGGTTGGATTCCCTCTAACCTGGCACACAGTCCCCCTTCCTGTCTCTTGTTGAGGTGCCATAGTCCTTCTTGGATAGAGGTTGCCTTCACTGTATAGCCCAGAATGTAGGGAAATGCAATGAGAGCAGACTGTTATAGCTTGCCCGTTCCAGTATTTAAGTCTTGTCCAATCTAGTGGGCTGTGATGGCCAGATATTGAAGGCGACCTAGATCCAACAAGGACTATGGCACCTCAACAATAACGAAGACACTGGGAGGGGAATGTGTAGGATGGAGGGAATCCAACCAGAACAAGACTGGCTTGTTCGGTCGCTACATTCAAGTATTTATACTACTTACATGTGTGCACAGACTAGCTTAGGGCCGGTCTGGATAAGCTGTGCTAACTATTATGGTAAGTGTCCAATGGGTGCTACCAGGTTAAGTCATGTGACCTGGGGCTGTGTTAAGTCACGTGACTCGGAAAAGTGAAAAGTGAGAAACGAAAGATGAAGTATATAAGGGGTCACGTGATGCTGACTAAGCAGGTCACGTGACTTTGAAAAGTGAAAAATGAAGAGATTTGTAACAGATATAGGTCAAGACTGTCACTCGACCAAATGTTGGCAGTGAATGATTTTTCAATGACTCATTGCCTTTTATCAAAATCCGATCAAACAGTGTCAGTTTTGCTGTGATGTGAGGGCTACAAAAATGTAGAATGCTCACCAATAAATAAATCAATTTGCAAGGAAGTAAAGGTCATTTCAAATGCACTGAGTATAAGCTCTCAATTTTTCGTGCGATGAGCAATGTTGGAATCTTTGATGTTCTGTGGGCAGCAATAAAGGAGGAGCATATGAAGCTCTGGGAAATTGATCTTGTTGATCACCTGGAAATCTACAGCAGATGTAAGAATGTGAAGAGATGTTAGTGTTTATATGCACAATATCATGACCGAACAAGCCAATCTTGTTCTGGTTGGATTCTCTCTAACCTATATATTCCCCTCCATTGTCTTTGCTCTTTCTGAGGTGCCATTTATTGGATTTGAGGTTGCCTTCATAAGAACAAGAATTTTCACTATCCCACCTCACTTGTCACTAGTACATCGTGACAAACAGTCATTGTCAGATCCCAGACATAAGGGAGACCCCTCACATCAAAGAATAAAGCTTGAGCAGGTGACCCTCAGGTGATTACAAACACCTTGCAAATTGTATCACAGGACTGTATCTCCCACAATCTCATTTGCTTTATGAAAGCTATGACCTCATTCGAGAGGACATGCTTCGCCACAATTAGTGTTTTTAAAGTCCAGTCCAGTCCACGCTTTTTCAATATTTTGAGGCAACCAGACCAGAACCAGTCTTTTACAATCGGTAAAGATGTGCAACTGGGACCAAAACTGATGGCAACCGGTCTGGAATGGTTGTTCCGGCCATTATGGACTGGCAACCGCAGTCCAGTCTGGTTGCGGTCTGTTTGTCCAGTCTAGGACCAGACTTTAAAACACTAGCCATAATAAATCCATAGTGGGATGAGAGATCCAGGTGGCATTAGTATTTTGAGGCTGTACAGCTGTCAGCAATATTTTAAACCCATATTATAGTGCAAAGGCCATATCACTGCAACATTGTGTGGCTGTTGCATTCACAAAAATTGACACAAATCATAGTTGAGATATATGTACATAGCTAGATTAGGATATGATTTGGGACCATTTTATGTGTTTGTAAATGTATTGGATGGTCCAGTGTAGTGGTATTCTGATTATATTCTACGGTATCAATAAATCAGGGCAAAACTTCAGAAATTGCATAGAAGAAATCCTTATCACAGTATTTGTTCAAGAGGAAGTACTGGGATCCATGCATACTGTTAGAATATGTAAGGCAGTTATTAGCTTTACGGCCAAAATGAGGAACTATATGTGCATAAGCAACTTCCTTAATGGAAATACTTCTCCCAGGTGGTCGCCTGATGTGCAGTTTGCTTTCTTGTCTTGGAAGTCTGTTGAGGTACAGCATCCAACCTTTCTGCACATACCAGACTTGTAGCATTTCAAGGTTCGGCTGGGTTCAGTTATGGGCCATTTGTAGCCATAACCATAACCATGACTGGTTGCAAAAACATTTAATATTGAACAAACCGGACTGGACCGCTTGAAACCAATTATGATCGGTTTTACTCGGTTATATAACCAGCTAATAATATTAAGGTACCAAAAAATACTATTCAATCTCAGCTTTCTGCTGATATTTTTTATGTAAATTGATTCACATGTGCTGAGATATAGTCATTGTAATATGTCATGTAATATAATTGAATATATAGTCACAGTAACCACTCTCGTACACACAGTGTTCATTGTGTTGCTCATATGTACCTTCTTTAGCTACTTGCACTGGTAGTATATTGTTGGGCTCTCCAGAGGTCTAGCTATCTTTGTACGTTTACAATGGTAGTAGGCTATTTCCTGTTCATAGCGCAAAAGTATTATTCTGCCGCATCATACTTACTATAGGTGACCTATACTTCCCACACTTGTAAGTCAACAGACTGTTATGGCTACACGTTAGGTAACACTTACTAGACTTGTTTATGGCACTTTTGTGAGCACCATGGTACGCCCCACAGTTCACTACTACTTTAGGACTTAGAAATATTAGCAACAAGTTCATAGTGCTTAAGTAATATGTCAACTCATAGTGTTTACACCCGTGTTGGCACCTCAGAACCTTGCCGAGCTACAGCGGGTGTTGTGTACCATATTGCCACTGCATGTCCATTTTAGGACATCTAGATATAACATATCCCCCTCTACCTTCTCTGCTTTATCACTCACTCCTCTCACCTCACTAATCATTCTGATAATTATGGTAGTGTTCTAGCGTAATTTAGAGGATCTCCAACTACTTGAATTGTAATATTAAGATGTATATAGACAGATATGTAGAAATGAGCAGAAAATACAAACATATTTGCAAAATGTACTGAGTAGGTATATGTCTTTGTAAAAATCATTCCCATGTAGTACATATACTCAGAGTTCCTAACTTAAGAGTAGATAGTCCTCCTACCCCTGAATGACAAAAAAGTGTTTCGCATTTTTGATTGGCCAGGTAGATATATGCTTACAGCTTAAATTGATGGGAGCCTCCCTTAACATATGGAGGCAGATAGGGGGTCTACCCCTATATATTTTGAAGCAATTGAACTATTACTCTGAAGGTCAGGGCAACTATGTAGGGCCTTGTATTACATATAGTACCATACGAAATTTTCGAAAGGTCTGCTAGAGATATGAATTTTGAAATAACATTGAAGATGCATGGGAAACTGACTTGAGATTTAGGAGAATTGAAAAAACATACCAGTAGCAATCCACCAAATACTACTAAAGCTGACATGCCCTTAGACTACACACAATGTCACAACATACATCCACAACAAGTTCTCAGAATTCTTAAAATTTTGACCTGAATGGCGAAGTTTCAGGTAAGTTTATTGATACTGTCGATTCAATGTCATGTGCTAGCCTGAACTTACAATTGTTAATCAGTCCTCAAATGGTGGTCTTGTGTCAACTACAGTAGACATGTGGTCAGTTGACCAGACGAAGGGATTTATGGGTATAACTGCCCATTACATAAAGATCTTGAAATGTAAGCTCTGGTTACAAGTAGTTGCTTTTTGGGCAGTTTTGGGACAGCAAACTGGTGAGAACTTGGCATGCTACTTCATTGCTCTTTGCTGGCATGCTGGAATTGTTCCCTCAAAGTCATCCTCCAAACATAAGTATTCTTTTCCATTGGTTTTCATTCTTTTTCATTCTGTATTTCAAGTAAGCAAGCATGTGCTTTGACTCCAAGTGGCTCTGAAGTGGCCCATTGACAGTCTTGATGCTGAATGTACACCAGTAGTGAGCCACTGGTTCACTGAGCTCGGCATGCTTCGCCATTATTTGCCTATATCCACGATCCCGAGTCAACATACACGGGACCGAAGACTGGAGAACTTACTCGCAAAGTGCACAGACACTCTGATCTGCCTCCTTCCTAAAGAAATGGTGTATGTCGAGTGCAGCTGTCTGGGACCTTGTCTGGGTCTCTGACTGAGAAGTAGTAAAGGTATCACTTCTAGCAGTGTTGACGGCCAAAGCGTCAGTGGTATCCATGGTATGTCGTGTCACCTCTTGTCTGTGCAGTGGTGGTGAAAGTGAATACTCTGAGGGGGAATCAAAGTGAATATCAATATCAAACATCTTTCCTTCATCATCCACATTGTTGCAACCTTGGTATCGTATGGGTGTTACAAATCTCTTCATTTTCCACTTTTCGAAGTCACGTGACCTGCTTAGTCAGCATCACGTGACCACTTATATACTTCACCTTTCGTTGCTCACTTTTTACTTTTCAAAGTCACGTGACATACACAGCCACAGGTCACATGACTTATCCTGGTAACACCCGTTGAACACTTACCATAATAGTTAGCACAGCTTATCCAGACCGGCCCTAAGCTGGTCTGTGCGCACATGTAATTAGTATAAATACTTGAATGCAGCAACCGAACAAGCCAGTCTTGTTCTGG
>JBBPNG010000036.1:0-54875 GCA_038091095.1 Leccinum incarnatum
CCGAACGTCCACAGGTGGATCTCCAGGCGCGTTCAACAGCTGAGACACATAATAGCGTTGATCAGTAATGATGTGTTCCAACAACGTCGCTTGATGTTTCAAGATCTCGGCCAAGCGGGTACTGTCCATGTAGCATTACTACAAAAGAAACAAACAACGAAATCGGCAAACATACTAATTCGAGAACGTCACTTCGGCATGCTGCTTCGCAAGCTCTTTGCAAATGTCGATCGCACTCTCGTAAGCCTTTCCCTTTCCCTTGCCTGTGTATGACTATTGGACGATCAAGAGACGCCAGTATCACGGCAATCAATAGACTTACAAGATAATCGAGAATCAAGAGGCACAGAGTTTTGCGATGGAACTGGGACTGGTAAGCCGAGATCTTCCATGGGAGGAACGAGCGAGTATAGATCCCATTCGTGGAGATCAGAGTGCAGCTTGAGAGTAAGCGCGGCTTCTACGTAATTTTGAGATTGTAGATGGGCCTAATAACAACGTATCAGCCTATCACGGAACAAAAAAAGAAAATCGATCCTCTACTAGTACTTACGTTGACGAGCTGGTGCACGTATTTAACGTGCATTTCTTCTCGACCGATCTCTCGAATGAAGTTCATCAACCTCAGCTATCGAAAACGTCTTTAGACGTCAACGAATACTCCGTGATGGAGGCCTACCGTAGCGATAACCCGATCGTCCGCAAACTCCTCGCCCTCGGGTAGACTCATCAGACTCAACCTTGAACAGTTTGAGGAACGCGTCCATGCAGTCCAAAAAGTTCGACACGCGCTCCCGCAACGGGTCGTCCACCTGTGCAGTGTCGAACAGCTGCCGTAAGTGCGCGATGAAAAACGCTCCGAGATGTCGTCTCCTTTGGACTGAGACATGAACAGTCATCAGCAAATCACCAAAAATCTCCAAGGGTCACACAGTTTACCACAGAATCTCTACTAAAGCCACATGGTGACACAGAAAGCAACAGCATCCAAGAAGCTGCCAGAATAACAGACATCTAGCTTCACAGATAGATAGTGTATTACAGAACATCACAGGATCCCAGAGAATCCAGAACAGCAGACATCTAGCTTCACAGATAGATAGTGTATTACAGAACATCACAGGATCCCAGAGAATCCAGAACAGCAGACAGGTAGCTCCACAGATGCACAGTGGATCACAGTCCTCCAGAAGCCACATTTATTTATATACTACTACTATAGCCTACATGGAAGTTGTCCGACTACAAGGAATTACAGGATTTGTTGCATCATATTACGCCCTGTACTTGTCACGGATGCTCTCGAGGCTCCCGCTGTGTCTCCTCTGCGACCCGTCTGCCAGGAACGCATTCAACGAAAATTCGAGTTCTGTCATGCCATCCGTTGTCAACTGGATCTTACCACTCTCCCCGAGCGGCCGAGCGATTGAAGCGTGCAACACGAATACATGAATGATGTACTTGACCAGACCGGGAAACCTGCCTTGCATCAGTCCCTACTTTCAAGACAACAGACGACAACGTCGACAATGACACGCGCCATGGCCGCACCATTTCTGGCGCAAAGTTGCTCAACACGCCCGACTTGACACAGTTGAGCTTGTCGACAGAGTCTACAGACTCGTTCCTGACATGCCCCCATCGGATCGAAGGCTCTTTGCAGGTCCGTCTGTGTAACCTCGACACGATGCTTGCAAGCTCCTTTTTGATCGCGACGAGCAGGGGATTGACGATCTGATCGTATCTGATTCGTATTTGATTCGTATTTTCTAAACGATGCAGATGAATCACTGTGCAAAGTCCAAGCAAAGTATCATTTACGCACGGATATGCTCAGCCCGATGGCGGCAGACACGATTTCGGTGTGTTCTTCCACAAGTTGTTCCAGCTTGGTACAGCAGTAATATAAACAGGTCGCAACTTGTCCATTCAACAATTGCTGCGGCGTCGCCATGGGCCCCAACGGTCAGAAACGAGCTGTAATGAACAGTATGAGCGACGTTTGTGCAAACGATGAGCCTCTTACCAGTCCGTCAGCCCTGGTGGCCACGTTGTCGAGACTTCTACATTCTCGGCTACTGCTCGCATTAACACGGGATCGAAACGTGCAGAATCGAGTTCGTTGGTGACCGTGTGCACAATATTGTTGCCTTGGAAGCGGAAGGACGACGAAAGCGCCAGACCAGTTGATACCGATGTAGCCTGAACCGCCGTGTGAGGGGGCTTAAGGTTTGCGGTCTTTCAATTCTGTACATCGCCACTCGGATGTCCCCGAAGCCCCCTCACACACTCGAAGCATCGGTTGGGAAGGAGCCTGGTAAGTATGGGACGTGCTTAGGCGACAAAGACAAACTTGTTGACAGGTGTGATGCGGCGGTAAAGATTGGGTGGAAACGACTCGGAGATAAGTTGGTAGTTCAACGAAAACGGATCGTAAGACTAGACTGACGGAAATAACGTAGTATAATACATACATATATCGAACGAAATCAACACAAAATGGTACAGTAGTAACCTCGAGTGTAACATACATATATGTATCGAACGAAATCAACACAGAATGGTACAGTAACCTCGAGTGTAAGTAATACGGCGGCAGAAAGGCCTGCCAGAATATCAAATAATCACCGGTAAGACATATGTGCATATAAACAATGCCGCATCTAAAGAAAAAAAAAAAAAAGGTAAGTAACACAACGGATTGTTAGTCAAGTTGCACGGCAAGGATCCGTCCACCAACTGCCTGAGTCAAAATACCTGATTATCATCAAGTAAGTAGTATGCCCTACCCAACGATGGTTGAGTGAAGGTGTCCACTCACCATTTCTGTGTGATCTTCGAACGTACAAAGAAGGCCGGCGAAATTTTGGCATCGGTAGAGGCCGACCATGAGTACTGAATAGTGCATGAATCGTTCCAATATCAAGATCCTTCCTGTCAATTGTGTTCTGCGACCGTCGGGCTTTGAAGCGATGTAGCTCGACGACCTTCTCATGCTCTCGAACGACACAATCTGCTAAAAGTCTTTCCGCACGGGACACATCACGTTGTGCACGAACGATGTCCAGCACCAGGCACGCTTCCTCGTCTTCTACATCACCAGCATGCTGTTCCTGTGAGCTTTTTTTCAGCCTACTGGTAGCACGGTCTGTGACTTACAGCGGAATCTCCAGAGTACGTTGCATAGACTTCTTCGATAAATTTTCGTTTTGACGTGTCCACGGATGAACTACGTGTCGATATTTGTGCTGGAATGTTGAAGGACATGGTCCCAGTGGACTCTGGTGCGTCGCTAAAATTGTTGTTTGTTTGTTCATTTGCAAGAAAGGAGATCTCATTCCCTCGGAGCGCGGTACGGGTATCATGCCTCGCTGTCCTTCTTGCGGCAAGGGTGGGTTTGCAGACCATGAATCTGTGGCAAGACATATGAGCCAACCACGGTCAGGTTGTGCAAACTGGAATGACAACCTCGTTCGTCTCCCTGAACAACTTATTCCCGGACTAGATCACAACTCGGACACCATGGCCGTCGACGATTCCTCGGCCATGCAAGTCTATGACGAATCAAACGGAAACGAGTGGCCTGACGGTGCACCAGCAGAAGACTCACCAGAACGCTCCTCCACGACTGAGTTTTTTCCCGGAGCCGCCCGAGCATATGAGGGAGGTAAAACATTTCTCGACAGGTTTGAAGCAGACGAACTAAGCAAGTACTGGACCTCGAATATCTACTACCCATTCGCTTCTCGAGGTGACTGGGAATTAGCCTCTTGGCTTCTTCGCTCAAGTTTGAGCATGAACGCAATCGATTCTCTTTTGTCCCTGGATCTGGTTCGTCTCTGTTTTCTGGCTCATTAGACGCGCTCGTTTATATTTGCTTTAGATGAAATGCTTACCTATCTCGTTTCGGACGGCTAAGGAACTGCGAAAACGGGCTGAAATGTTACCGAGTGGTCCCCGCTGGATGTCGCGTCAAATTTCCACTTCTCATCCAACCAAACGCAACGTCTTTCTCTACTGGCGTGACCCGCTCGAGCTCCTGGAATATTTGTTCAACAATCCGATGTTTACGAATGCGATCGAGCTTGTACCATATCGGTTGTACAAGACAGCCAATCGCCTTTACCGTGTCTACACTGAATGGATGTCGGGAAACGATGCTTGGGAGATGCAGGTCAGTAAGGTCTCTTTCACGAGAACTTGTACTAACTTCCACCAGTCCCAGCTTCCGCAGGGTGCGACCTTACTCGGTGCCGTACTTTCTTCGGACAAGACGAATATCTCGGTCTTGACGGGCGACCGTGTCGCTCACCCCCTCCTCATCAGCCTGGCCAACATCAAGATGGCCATTCGTCTCAAATTATCCTCCCATGCCTTTCTGCTCGCCGCCCTCCTCCCCGTGCCGAAATTTCTCCACAAAAACAAGCGCATGAAAGGGGTACTCGAAAACCGACTCATTCACCATTGTCTAGATATTATCCTCGAGCCCTTGAAACGCGCCGCCACGATCGGGGCCATGTTATCCGACCCCCGCGGCTACCAAAGGTATTGTTTCACCCCTATAGCCAGTTATATTGTCGACACGCCCGAAGCAGCCATGCTCGCTGGCGTCGGCGGGAAAACATCACCAATAACAACAGCAATGTACAAAGAATTCGGGGATCCCTTTCAACACGAGCCGCGCACCGCGTCAAACACACTTGCCGAACTTGCGGTTATAGCTACAAAAGCGGATCCTCAAGATGTCGAGACGTACTTCCGAGAAGCACAGAAGATCCGTCTGAACGGTGTCGACCAACCCTTCTTCCGTAACTTTCCCTTATCCTGTCCCAGTCGGTTTCTCACCGCCGAATTGCTCCACCACATTCACAAGCAGTTCGGCGATCACGACCTCAAGTGGAGCATCAACGCATTGGGCCCTGCCGAAATAGATTTCAGATTTTCTGTGCTCCATCCCGTTACAGGGTTCTCTCATTTCAAAGAAGGCGTTTCGTCACTCAAACAGGTCACAGGCCGTACATACCGTGACATGCAACGCTTCGTTATCGCAGTTATCGCCGGCTCCGCACCTCGCGATGTGGTCATCGCGATCAGAGCGCTTATGGATTTCCGATACCGCGTGCAGGCGTACGAGATCACGGACGATGATCTTGCTCTTATTACGTCTGCCTTGCACGAGTTTCATACACACAAGGATGCTATCATTGATGCCGGCCTACGTCAGGGAAAAGGTGGGAGACGCATCGACAATTGGCATATTCCCAAATTGGAATTAATGCAAAGCATCGCGCCAAGTATACCCAGGGTCGGCGCCGTTATCCAGTGGTCCGCTGACCTTACTGAGCACGCGCATATCGAGCAGATTAAGGACCCTGCGCGTGGAAGCAATAACAAAAATTATGATCCTCAAATTTGCCGGCAGCTCGACCGTTTGGAGAAGTGCAGAAACTTCGATCTCGCTTTATCTCTGAAAACTCACACCCCTTGTACTGATACTCTGGATGAAGGGAGCGAAGACGCCGGTCATCCTGACGACGACGGGATTGCAGAACCATATAAACCCCGGACGGTGTCCCCCAGACGACCGACCGATTATTTCGCCCGTGCGCTGGCTCTGGAGTCGTCAAAAGAGGAACATGCGCCTTTGCCGCATCGTAGCTTTTCCGTCGGCAGGGTGGCCTTCAACCTTGGTTATGACCCCTCAATACGTTCTATCTCCATCACTGCTGCCGCCGAGCGGTTCGGACTTCCGGATCTACGAGCGGCCCTTGCCGATTTCTACTCCCATGAGCGAGCTAAAGGAGTTCATGCCGTGCGTCCAATCGGCGGTATCCGAAGAGTATCAAATTTTTCTCTCCCATTCGAGGACCTTCAAGTTTGGTTCAAACTTCGCCTGCAAACGACCGAGTTCCACACACATTCCATACTACCCGCACAAACTCTCCATGCGTTGCCCCCGGAAGGCGAGTGGCTGTATGGGCGTTACGACACAGTCATAATTAATACCGATCGTTCATTCGCGTGGCCGACGAGCGGTATGAAAGGGGAGTACGATTTTGAGTTCATTGCCAGTGTATTTTCTAACTTGACAGTCAGCAGGTCATTCCGTCGTGCAACTCCGTCTTATCATGCGACCCTTGGCGAAACCTCATCAACAACGGATGTGGGCCGACCGGTTTTTGACTTATGTCCAACGTTTTGACATTGTCCCTCAGCATCGTCTAAGTGGAGGTCGTGACTTGTCAACCCAAATGTACGTTCTTAAGAGAGCGGTGCGCACTTCTGGGGACCGTGTAGGTGATGTTGTCCCTCTCACGGATATACGGGCGTATGCGAACCTCGTTCCGCGCTTTGGTACTGCCGCGGACTCTCGTTTGACGATGTTCAACGCTTTAGAGCACTCTCGCGATTTCTTCTTAAACAAGTTTTTCGATAAGAACATATACTACCCCCTTTCTCTTTAGTGGTTACAAGTTATTGTTTTCGTTGTGGAGTTTGTTTACGGATTGTAGTATTATTGCAGTGCTTGCCACCTTAGTTGTTCTTGGCGTCTGTGGTGTTCTGTCGCTCTGTCGCTCTTATGGCACCTCCCACCCAACATTTCCGCTCAGTAGAAGCCGTGTACAAGCTCGGCTCTTATCCCGTCCCTAAGGCTGGTCGGTCGGTCGGTACGATGGACAAAATCACCGCGGAGGAACTTGAAAATGCTATCGTCTATGAATCAGAACCGTCACCCGATTCAAGATTACAGTTAGGCCATGCTCTCGACACCATTCTCGACGATTTTTCTGCTGATATCCCTACCCCTGAATCTCTTTTCATTTCTGATGAAATCTACTCGAAGTTCTGTCCTACGTTTCTCAATGCCCCCGCCACAAAAAAGCAACTTCCCCTCTACAACCAGGCCACAAAAGAGTGGAACTGGCCCATGCCTTCCCCAAAAGACGTTGCCGTGACGCAAGCTACCAAGTCTGCCAAAAGAACAAGCAAGTCCGCCAAAGAACCTGGTCCTGGAGGTCGGGAAGAAACTCTCGTAGCCGCGTTTTTTAACGCCGTCGCTACGGCTGTGGCCCCGCACGTGCAAGCAAACACGGCGGTCGACTCGGACACCCCCACGTTGAACGCATCGCCACACCGCCATTGGTTAGGGTCTTACAGCAACCGTCGCTTACCTGGTGCTCCTAACGGTGCCGGTGCGTATGACCGTCACCCAGACCTCATCCTTGTAGAGTCGGCAAGTTACGCCACACAATCGCTGACATGGGCCGACCCCGTTGTCCTCGCCGAGTATACTACCGAAAAATGGACCCCCGCCAATCGTCTCATGAAGACTCTTCACACCAAGTCTTACCTCGCCCTCCTCGATCAACCTTGGCGACGTTTCGTACTCTGTTTATCCTTATGCAGGCGGGAGATGCGTGCCCACCTATACGACCGCTCTGGGCTTTGCGTCAGTTATCCTTTCGACATCCATCGTGATCCACAAAGATTTGTTAACCTTCTTGCGGCCGTCGTGTTCGGCAGCAGACAATGCGTCGGCTTCGATCACACCATTACTATCTACCCCACCCCTTTCACTCGCCTTTCACGCAGAATATTTGTTGTCGAACCGACGGGGCTCCCGTCCCCTATCCATGAAGACGAAGAAGAGGCTTGTGAAGACAAAGAAGAGGCTTGCGAAGACGAAGAAGGGGCTTGCGAGGACGAAGAAGAGGCTTGCGAGGACGAAGAAGAGGCTTGCGAGGACGAAGAAGAGGCTTGCGAAGATGAAGAAGCCGTCCACGATGACGAAGAAGCCGTCCGTGGTGACGAAGAAGCCGTTCGTGGTGACGAAGAAGCCGTCCGTGATGACGAAGAAGCCGTCCGTGATGACGAAGAAGCCGTCCGTGATGACGAAGAAGCCGTCCGTGATGACGAAGAAGCCGTCCGTGATGACGAAGAAGCCGTTCGTGATGACGAAGAAGCGGTCCGTAATGACGAAGAAGGCGTCGAGAACGAACAACCCGGGACAATGTCCACCGTTGATGCACTCCCCGTCGTGATCATCCCACCCTTTCCCGCTGACGTCTCCCTCACCGACGTTCTTTCGCTGCCCCGAATGGGGCGGATCGAGGTGAATCGGAATTCATACGAAATCCTTCAAGTGCTTTTCTCGTCTCCAGGTTTTTTGGGACGAGGAACCATCGTTTATCTTGTTCGTCGCCAAGATCAGGCATACATTATCAAGGACCACTGGGTCGAGAATACAGAGAACGAAAGGATGATGATGGAAAATGTGAAGGGGATCACGGGGGTGCCGACTCTTGTGGAATACTGCGAAGTCGAAACATCGGATGGTGTAGTGGACAGGACTACTCGTTATCGCGAGGAGCGACAATGCGGCAAGATGAAGGGTCACAGGATCCATTTCCGAAGCGTGATGACTCCATGCGGCCGATCCTTGCTGAGCTTTCGGTCGAATCGAGAGCTAGTCCAATGTATCAGAGACGTTGTCGAAAGTAAGTAGCTAGCCTTCCCCTTCTTTGGGTCCTCGTTTACGTCGAGTCTAGTCCAAGCAGAAGCAAACCGGAGGAACATCCTTCACCGTGATACTAGCCCTTCCAATATCCTTATCGAAGACCTCGAGGATGGGGTCCGTGGAATGCTGATCGATTGGGAGTTCGCCGTGGCAAAGACGGTCGATGAGAAGTACAGTGTTGGCGGGACTGTAAGTGCTGTTCGTACACACATTCTAAATGTACTCAACTGCGTTTAGGGCACTATCCCATTCCTCTCGAGATTTCTCTTAGCGCAAATTTCCAACGAACTTCGGAAACGTAAAGCAAAGAAAGCCATTTACAAGGATGGCCTTGTCACTTCAATGACGCTCGGTGCCAGTGAGGATTTCACCGTTAAACACGCGCCGGAGGACGACATCGAATCGCTCTTCTACGTTCTAGTGTGGATGGCGGTGGTGTATGATGGCCCTGGTGGTCAGGACCGGGAGAACTGGGATTTCGGCACCTCCTTCGTCGCAGAATGGACGGAGAGTGCGATCAACAGCGGCTTGAGCTCGGCGCACAACGCCAAAGAAACTCTGATCTCCTCGGCAACTTTCGACTTCGCAGACCATGTTTCACCGTATTTCCACGCCCTCATCCCACTTCTTACAGAGTGGCGTGAACTGTTCCGAACTGCAAATTTTCATCGAACGAAGGTCGGATTCAACGAATGTTTATTGTTATTGGACAAGTATCTCAAGGACCTGCCCGCGAATGACGGATACGTTCGGAGAAAGGAGACTGATGAGCTTCGGAGATCGTTACCATCATCCACCTCTCGAATGGTGCTGAGGCCAAAGTCAAACGTCTCTCGCAAGCGGCAGCGAGAAGTTCGAAGTGTGGGGGATAAACCCGCTCTGTCCAAACGTCCCAAGAGCGGAGCAGTGTAATAATCTTTGTCATTTTACGTACAATACCGTCACGACCAAAATCAAATTATGGGCTGTTTGTTCTCTCTACCTTCTACCTTATGCACTCTCGACATGAAGGTAAAAAGCGTCAAGTGGATGACAATGGAGATGTTGACGCCGTGAAGAGACTCAAGCGTGTAGCTGAGTTCGATTTACCAACCAAGGCTGTCCAGGAGTCTCAGGCGTTTCAGGGTTCTCTGCCACGTCCCGCGAGAACGGGGGCGGGTTCAGGAGGACGGACCGCTCAACTACAACGGATTGGTGCTGTTCTAGAGGCACCGCAAAAACGCAAGTCACGCACGACGTTGCCAGAGGATGCTCAGCGCAACCCTCTTGCTCCCGAGTCGATCAGTGAGAGAAGGGTAAGTATACCTCAAATTCGGTCAATTTTATCAACTCTAATCACTGTCGTAGAAATCAAAGCCGGACCCACCTGTTGCGAATGCCCAGGGGGCCAAGAAGGTCAGTACCTGACTGTTGGATCGTATCTCTACCTTCACCATCTCTGTCCAGGCGTACTCAGCGCCAAAACCCCATTTCATGATGAATTCCGGCAACAACAAGTTTGGCTTCCGCCCCTCCCGTTGTATCAACAATCCAGGATCGCGACCGCAACTGTCTACGTCCGGTACCTCGTCGATCCCCCAAGCGTCCACCTCTGGCGTTTCGGGCACCGTTCAACACCATCTTCAGCATTCACCCTCGAGCCAATCGCACGACGTCTCTCAGTCAGGCCAAAGTGCTTTACTTGCTGTTGAAGAGAATGATCCTGACCAGGGTTTTTTTTTCCGCAACTTGGACAAGCGTACGAGGCAGTACAATACCAATAATGAATACAACGACAGCAACTCCGGTGGCAGGAATAATCGTGACGACGATCAGAGTGACGAGGACGGACGTGATAGAGATGATGGTGGGGAGTCGGATGGCAGCGACAGTGGTCGCCGAAATCGGTTTTCCGGTTCGTATTCCCAGAATTGTAACCACCATCCTTGCTGACCCGGGCTTTTACCGTGAAACAGGAGGCCAACAGCTGGCTCGCCACCCATCACTTCCACCTGACCACGAGTTTACCTTCTCTCGTGATGAAGACGAAGGTGACGCATCCGCTCGTTTAAGAGAACTAGAACAATTTGACGATGAAGACGAAGGAGGGGCAGCTGCTCATTTACGAGAACTAGACGACTCGCGCGATGAAGACGAAGGAGGAGCGGATGCCCATTTAAGAAAACTAGAAGGTGATGTCGATAACACTTTCGACGTTTTAGAAAGGCACCACAACCGGAACGGAAGACCTCGTGCACCTGATCCCTCTATGCTTACAGCACTGCGCAACCGGACCGGGTCTGCTCCTCCGGAAGAAGAAGAGCCCACCCTGTCCGAATCGACACCTATTCCTCGTCGCCGTCGCCGAGCGCATGATGAAGCCCCGCCGCATCAGCTTGGTCACTATCCTCCTATGTGGAAGGACTGTTTGGAGGCGGCCAAAGTCGAATGCAGGGCGGTTCATGCTCTCTCCAATCCCTGGCCGAGGCTGCAGGTGGACCTCGAAAACTCAATCCTGGACTGTCTAACAACAGTCGTGATGGCAAGAACCCAACGTGGGATTCGGATGGAGCCCGGTTTGTACTGCCTCAGGTGAAATGTAGCGGTCCTGACACGTTTTTGTAGACCATTGGCCGGATAAGAAGATCTACATGGCGAAACTGGTACGCGACCCGTTCTGCTCCCGTTCGTCATTCATCATGGCGGTTCACTGCAGCTTTACGAAGACTTATCGACTTGGCGGTCGGAAATCAAGAAAACAGCCGTCATAGCCGCACCGCGTTTTTATAACTTGAATCATGCTCCGGGGACGCACTGCCCAGACCCTAATGCTTTCTCGCAGACTGCAGCTTCTGAGCTGCTCCGCAACTCAATGTTTCTTCGAGACGGCCGTGACGAAAATGTAAGTTTGGTATAACGCACCTTTATGTTCTGACCTTGTACGTTACAGGGGAAAACGAAAAATTTCGCACATCCGGCGCTCAAAGAAGTCGTTGTCAAGTTCTTTTATACAGGTCCTTGCCGTGTTGCACACCACCGCCCTGATAATTTTCGTGCGACGGTTCCGAAACTTTGTCTTGCTGTCGCAGCAACTGCCGTGAGATTTTTCTCATCACACGTTCGTGCGGATCTCTGATCGCGACACACAGTTGAACTGTGTGCTCGACGGGTATGCACTGAATGGTGCAGGTAATTCATTTCCGGCATTTTCTGCGAAGGCATACTCGTCAATCTATTATGGGATTGTTACACTTATCGAGGCCATTCTTGAAGATCCTTATCATGGCCCACGGCTTACAGATCAACTTGCCAGGTGGGCGCGGGAGGGCTGGTAGGTGTCTTTTGCCACAAAATACTGTCTTTTGAAGGAACCCCCCATCAGGGCTGCGCTGCAATCTATTGATGCAACAATACAGCGACATGATCATCTTCAGGTTGCTTTAGACTAGTGTCACGTGATGTGTGGTCCAAATATGGACTGATCTAGTAATATATATGTGTGTAAACAGCCATAGCAGCTTTATATACAGAGATTCGGAATTGCATGTTGCCTAAGTGCCACAGTCCCAAAAAGCTCTAGAAATTGGGTGTCTGTTCAAGGATTTCAAAGAACTGCACCAAGTCACAGTGGTCCAGAGCCACAGAACTTCTAAGAGAATTAGGTGTCTGTCCAGAACTCCACAGAATCCCACAAAGTCCCAGTGGTCCAGAGATACAGGACTTCTAAGAGAATTGGGTGTCTGTCCAGAACTCCACAGAACCCCACAAAGTCCCAGTGATCCAGAGATACAGGACTTTCAAGAAATTGGGTGTCTGTCCAGAGCCTTACAGAACTCCACAGTGACAACAGTGTCTGTATAGGTTTGTCAAGACTGGACTTGCCTGGGGGTTCTTGGGCTCTATCTAGACCTGCACAGTAGTGTACAGAACAAAGGGATTTGCTGATGCTGTATACCTCGATGGAGGTGGCAGCACTGTTCGGCGCGCTGTTCCGTGGTTTACAACAAGTTGGTAGCCGTTTCAGCGCGCGAGTCAAGAGTGAGGAAGGGACGGCGACGGCGACGATCGTGCGCACAGTTGCAGCGCTCGGGTTGATAACGGTGTGCTGGCCGAGCGAGAGGGCTCACGATTCGGTGAAGATTGGTATGAAAGTATGCGGCGGTGACGCCAGTGAGGGTCAGGAATGGCGGCGATGACGAGGGTGGAAAAGGGCAAGGCGACAACGCACGGCGACTGTCATGCACTCTCGTCGGAGCAGGAGCACACCGTGACGGCGGTCGCCTCACGCCGTCTTGATGCAATGAGTGGGCAACGGTGCGGTGGGAAGGCGACGGCGACGGCGAACAGAGAGCGAACAGGGAGACGAGTGAGTTGGGAGGGCGATGGCGATGAGCACGACAACGATAACATGGGAGGGCGTTGACTCGCGAGACCCGCAGGTCAACATATCCTCCATACATGTTCTCCGGGGGATACCCCGTGTAAGGTGTGCGCAGTCTCATCTCCTGTCCCTTGTTTTCCTGGATTGCTGCATATTCCCTAGTAGCTCAGAGGGTATGTGAAGTACAGCAAATGGGTCAACTGCATCATCAAAGTGTCGAGTCGGTGTCGTGGTGAGTTACTAGTCAGACATGATTTCGATCGGACGCGAATACAGAAATTAATAATTAATAATAATAAAGTTGAAGGCTTAGCGCTTAGTAATAAGAGCTCTTTGGACATCGCTTTATGTGCTACAAGGAGAGGGAGGAGAGGGAGGAGAAAGAGGCAGAGGGGAGAGGACGGGCTGCAAGGCGGACGAGTGACATGGTGGAGGCAAAAGAGGATGTGGTGCCTCTCGCTTATGTCGCTTGTCCGAAGACCTTGCACTGTGACTCCGCTCGTGCCTTACTCCATCTCAGTCCGACCCATGACACGATGCAAGAGCTGCCAGGTAAAAAAAGTCCCCCGGACGTTGTAGCAAACATTACAGTGTTTACCCGAATTTCCTATGACGGCTCGAGACTAGAACAAGTCTAAGTACTTCCAGAATCAGCAGTGAGAAGGTCCGACGAGCTGTCAATTTGCGGTCCTAAATTTCCTTTTTCGCCGGCTTATCCACCAATCAATTAATCACGCCCCCTAGTACGGAAGTGCGTCAAGCGGCAACGTGATTCACTGTCCTGCTAATACATACATACATAATAAGTTTGCAGCGTTGTACCGTAAGCCTTCAGCGCAGCTGGGTTGTAACGTCACCGTCTGACGCATTCTTGTTGACCTCTCCTTGGAGCCAATGATTGATAGCGGGGAGCGGGAGCGAGAGAGCCGGGTGTCAACCCCTGGAGGGCAGGAGCCACGAGGCGTCAGAGGGCGAGAAGGTGGAGCCGCGGGAGTAGAAGCAGCGCCCAGGCCCGGGGGGGTGCCAATGCTGCCGTCATCCGTTTACGTCCACGACCAGCCATCGAAGCGAGAGTCAAATAAGCGTGACAGGGGGCGGAAAAAGCGTGTAGAATGGACGAAAGGGTGAGGACTGATAGAAAAATCGACGAAGATGATGATTAGTATAAAGGGGATACGAACGCTTGACGACGCGGCAGGAGGCAAGGAGCGTGCGCTGCTCGCTCGGTTCTTGTAGTCGCGTCGTCGGAGCCTGAAAAGCGGCATCCGAGTCGATCGACCAGATGGGCCACGTCTCGATTCAGCGCCGTTTTACTTTATCCGCTTTTTCCGTGCTTGTGCTTATAAGGTCTCGGCGAGTTTCTCGCTTATCTCTCATCGCCTCGTTCCTAATCCAATTTGGGCTTCGTGTGGTGGCATGCCACATGATGCATGAAGCTTGACTGAAGTTGAAGCTCATCTTTGCTTATTCACTGTTTCTCCTCGGGCGCTGAGGACAATTAGTCAAATTGAATGACAAACCACGAGCTCGAGTGAAAAAACAATCTACTTACTTAGAGTCTTTACGATACTAGCACTATGATACTTTCTTCTGGGACTATTCCAAACGCCGGGCAGCCTCTGACTCGACCCGTATGCAGATTGGCACATATCTTTATTCTCGTCGAGTCACTGATCTGGCACGCCGCGCAATTCAGGGTGTAAAATTGTCACAACGAGGAACGAGTCGGAACTACACAGTCGTCGCGGATCATCCGGGCCACACACGTCACACATACGACTCGGATGCAATTGTACAAATCGCATTCGTCATAGTCTACAAAACGACCGCTTGGCATCGCGGGCACTCCTTGACTGGATACCCCGTTGATACGGTAGCTTGCTGTTATCGCGGACCCAAGACTCCTCGCATGTGCATGATGCTCCGCCTAGTACGGGTAAGCACAATTCACAAACTGTGATCGAATATCAACACGCTTTTCTTCTCGACCAACACATCGCTGGCGCATCGATTTTCAGAATGACCTCGACCCTCGCTGCAATCGGAACACCCGAGCAGTTTGGCTGCGTGCTCTCGAGCCCCGAATTGTTTTTAAAGTTGTTCGACCGGGGCACTACATCAGTTCCTCGCGACAGAACCAGAGATTGCAATGGGGATATTCGCCAAGCCTTGAGGCTAGTATCGTGAATTTTGCGGGCAAGGCGGACATTCAGCAACGTCTTTATGGTTGTGATACGACCGAAAAGGCACATAAACTTGGTGTGACACGAGATGCACAACGCCATTAGCCTCCCGCCGGACACGATGTGGAGTCGGAAAACGGATTGAGGTCGATGTATGTTTGAAGAGGAAGGTGCACTCTGTTGTGAGACGAGGTCCGTCAGAAAAGTACTTGAAACGGAAAAAAAGACAACTTCACCTTACCCGCCAATCAAATTCCCCGAAGGGATACTCTGGGTCTCCATGCAATTTCGCAGATAAGTATGCTTTGCAATACCTCTTCTTGAAGGCTTGAAGGCTTCGGCACTCTCAATATTTTCCACATATGGGGAGATTGAGTTGATCCTCGGATTCCACCGTCAATTTTTGGAAGTCAACGACTACTTGGCACAGGTGGCTTCCCTGTGTCCCTGAAGACGCATCCCGGTACAACACGATTGGTCGGGGATGGTTCCACTTTGCCATCTTCTGAGTATAGAATCCTAGCCTGTCAACTTTTGACAGGAACACTGCCATCTGGGTCGTGGCAAACTTGCTGATTGGCAAGCACGAAAGCATGATCATCAATGAGCTCAGTTAAGCATGTGACTAGTAGTGTAGGTCCTGTGTAGGATGTCGGTGCTCCTACTATATGAACGAGAATTGCACGCCAGAAGGGTGACTCTGGGTTGAGATTGAGACATCTTGTCGTGTAAGAATCAGGATAATCAAGCTTGTGAACTAGTACTACTGTTGCGCAAGCTCAGGCTGGCACGGGGCACTGGCCCGGAGCTCTTCTGAAAAGCGACTCGGACACAAGCCAGAGGCACAGCTTCGGCGCTACACCCATTCAAGGAGGTGACGAGTGGGGTATCTTCGTAACTTATAGAGGTGTCTAGAAGTCCCTGAGAAGAAAATCCGAGTAAGAGGGCGAAGGTGGTGGAAAGCTGCTAGAAGGAGTCACTCGCTACTGATTGGAATTGTACCTTTCATATTCACATCGGTCCTCTGTTCCGTCAAGGTCTCGTTTAGCCGCCACTACTCCATCGTCAACTTGAATCTTGCCTTAAATTTATGCACATACTCTCATTCAGTTTCTGCTTGCGATCGCGCTATTCGGTTGTCTCTACTGTGAGTTGCTTGATTGCCGGCTGGTCAAGCTCGTTCTGAGAACCGATCACATGAATGTATTTACTTCTAATACAACTCGTATACAGACAAACGTCCAGATCCAATGGGCCCGGATCGTTATTCCAGCGTGCGAACAAGAGACTTCTAGGCGTGACGTAGAGTAGCGACGCAGACAAGAACCGAATCGAAGTCGGAGATGAGCAACTTCCTTGTTGTTACCAAACGAGCATGACGATCAATGTCACGATATGCTGTTAGCGGGATCAGAACTTGATATCTGATTCTGATGCGCGAAGCACATATGGGGGAAACAGTGGGTCAAACTTCTCGAGCTGCATCACAAAAATTGATAAATCATTATGTGGTCATATTTAGATCTGTTAGAGAAAATATGAGCCGCAGGTGCTGCCTGGGCCATTTTTCTGGGTAAGGGGATTATGTTGCCATGTAGAAGAACTGAAAGTTACTATAGATTTTCGAGGATCTGTAGACTCGCCGGTGATCTATATATCTCATTTAGAATACATGACTGTATATACGAATCTACTCATATAGTTAATACTACCTCAAATAATCCCTCGGATGGAATACAGAACAATATATTGTCCGCATACTCATGTGGTCAATACATTGCAACCTATTCATCTATACTATCTATCAGACCTCCCACCACTACAATGCAACCCATCCGAGCAAAAAAAGCATTGAAGACTACACCGACCGAGCGGAAACGTATGACGAGCCGGTCACGATTGACAAGGGGGGATGTGGTGTGAACGCCGCCAAAAAGGGTGACCAAGATATGCGCGCGACGCAGCGCGCTGCCGTTGACAATGGAATCTGCTATACGAAACTCAGTGGGATCACGAGCGAATGGAGTAACACATACCTCCGAAGTACGATCGCGCCTGAATCTTTTTCCACGACCCGCAACAGTTGGTTGATCACCTCCAAGTTCATCGGCGACGGGAGCAGGTCTTTTACCTCTTTTCACACCCTTTGTCTGCTTTCGCTTTGCGATGGGTGTGAGCTGAACGTCCTGTTCGCCATCTGTCTCCGTCATCGGGGTGAGTGGACGCAAGGATTCCGGTTGGGATGCGGGGGAATGCGGCCTGGAGTTTGATGTTGGTAGTGTGCCGCCTGAAGATCCCGGCGGTGCCCGCTGCTCTTGTGGACGAAGTCGTGCCGGAACGAAGGAACCACCCGAATCGGACGCCCGTTCCTCGCCAGAACTTGGTTCAATCCCCAGAGTCGGATTTGTTTCCCGAAGCGCTGGATCAATCGGCCAATCGGGAGTTTTTTCACGCCGGAGCGGCGCTGGATCAATCGCCAGAGGGGGCCTTCGCGCAGCAAGACGTGCCTTCATCTGTGCGTTGAGCCGCTCGGCCGTACTTATCCGTGCAGATGCTGTGGACTCGGAGCTGCTCCTATTTTGTGCTGTTTTTGCTTTCCTGCGGCCGTTCTCGTCGCCAAACATTGCTCTTAGTAGGATAACCGGTTAGCATACAAACCCCAAATTGATAACACATACTTATTCCACCATCGTAAGAGGTCATCCCTCCATTCTGCGTCGGGAGAGCCTTGTATGAACTCGATTATACCATGGTACATCTTGAAGTAGTCGATATTTCCGTCCAATTGGCTCCATTGGCTCTTGGAAGAGAGTGCAAAGCGTGCCTCAAATTCCCATTAGTAGAAACTAGTTCATAGCATCATTAGCATGAGCCATAGTGGAATTACGCGTACCTGAATACATATATAGGCAATGTGTTCAGCCTCGACTGTCAACATATTGTGCAACAAAGCATTGCACGATCTGGTTGCACGCGAATCACCACCGAGAGCACTTGACGGGCCTAGGAAGATGTGTCGTCCAATCTGAAAACGATCCAAATCAAGTACTGGTTGAAAACATACTAAGAGGATGTGACGACTATGACTTACCCGTACAAGAAAGTAGCTTTGGAAGAGCCCATGACACATGTCGGCAGGGTCGTAGTCGTCCCCAGGAACCCTCCCTGACCAAAACAGGGTTGGGAAGTCGAGGGAACCCATCTCGATCTTCCCTGAGGCGAGATCTTTGCAAGCCCTAAAAAAGGTCGCAAATACACGGTAATCAGAGTGAGAAGTGGGATACTTACTGTTCAGGATCCTCATCAAATATTTCGAGCTGATCTGCGGGACACAACCAACGAGCGATGATGGGGTGATTAAAACCCAGCTTGGCCCTTCCCTGCGCACCAATGATAATTGGCGGATCAAGCGATGAGGGCTTGTTCGTATCTGGCAGAGCATATAGAGCGATGCGACTCTTGATACCAGTCGCGTCATTTGACCGAGTTCCATTGATGGTCGACTTCATCTAGGCGACAAAAAATATCAATATATGCGCGTATTGTAGACTGGAAACGCGTCGGAACGACTTACCTTTGAGCATATATCCATCAATTCCTTGCCTTTGCTGGTGTCGACGAACTCTTGGAGGTCGGGAACAATCTGGAGAATCCTGTAATAGGTCCGGGTTGCGTGTTCCCTTGCTTCAGCTGAGCTGTGATTCTATTAGTATCATCGCCTACTACCCACAGTGAGTTGTAAAACTTACATCCTGCGCAAACATTCCTCACGAACTTTCCTTGCTGTGTCTTCCTCGTCCAACTCTCCAAGCATGCTCGCCTCTTCCTGCTGGAGAAGCTGCACAGTCTTGATTACATCACTTACATCGCATGAAAGGTCGATACAGCGAGCGACCGTGCGTGCGGCAGCTATGTAGATTTCATAGGGGTCCGCCGGTGAGTTCGACTTGGTTCTACTAGGAGCATCAGTGAATTCAATGTCCACCAAGGCTACGCCCACCTATTTTTTTTAGTTGGCTGAATCTCGGTCATGCTTTCAGTAGCGCTGTCGTTGTCGGAATCAGGACGGTTTACTGGCATGATGGTTGTCAGAGAGAGAGAGAGAGAGAGAGAGGGAGGGAGATTACGTCGTGCCTCGGAAAGACTCCGAGATTAGATTAGAGGCCGTGAGAATTTACCAAATAGTAGACATGAATATATGCTCTTCGGTGACTCACCGTATATATGCTCTTCACCGTATATATGCTCTTCACCGACTCCGATCTGAGTCGCCCCCTCTTCTTCAACACTGCAACCATGTCTCCAGCAATCCCGGTCGCAAAGGACAACACTGTTATCCTTGAAGTTGACAACCTCTTCACGAATTGGCCTACCTATGTTATCAACTACACCCCCGAGCGGCCAGGCCCTCTTGTATGATTTCAATTGATTTACCGGCATGATGGTACTAACAACAAAATGTAGAAGATTATACTAAGGCTAAAGGACATTGTCAAGCTAGCTGTCAAAGACGAAGACCTTGACTCGGAGTCCGAGTCCGAGTCCGAGGATGAGACCATCTTTGCTCCGGCACCTCTCAGACGACCGGATGTACGTGGGAGCATCACCCTTGATGTTCTTCCATCGTAAGTCCTTTTCGTTTTAACCCTGAGACACGCTAATTACTTTGATCTACATTTACTAGTCGTTCGGATGCGTTGGATGTTTTCAAGGCAGACTTGGACAGGCTTATACATGGAGTCAACGCGATCCCGGTCACATTCCACGGAGTCATCAAAGAGGTCTTCCCCCACAAACCCAGGTTCTTCGGCAAGGATCACACTTGGCCGCCGGTTAGAGGCCTCCGACCGTTGCAGCCAATCTCCACGAACGAATCGGTATCTCGCTTTGCCCTTCTCCACACCATTCCCGTGGTGGTAAAAGAAGTCCAGGATGACGAGTAGAACTCGGCGCTTCATCGTAGAACAGCGTCTGCTTGTGCTATCGAAGTATGTACTTGTATTATCCGGCCTGATCCTTGTCCGCAATGATGTCAAATGTATTTTTGGACGTGTTCCGAATCATTTTCGCTCTCCACCTTCATCTCACATTGTCGGCACGCCGATACACGGGAGGGAAATATCTTTAGGCTGCTGCCAGTCACGGTGTTTCCGAACTTCTACGAGAGAATATATAAGCCTGAAGCTGGCCACGGTGGGACCCATTTCAAGTTCTAACCTACTCAACCCTCCGATTGCGCACTCTGATGGCTGATGCACAATCATGTCTAGGTTGCGAAAAGGTGTTTGACAGCCAGAAACGTTTACATGCACATGAAGCACGCTGTAGTGCACACAAAAAAGTATTACTGACTATTTCTCAGTCTCAGAAACGCTCAAGGATTGCTCAGAATGCTCAAGAACGACAGGAACCTCCTCTACTGCCAGTAGGGCCCCCGCTGATTCCTCTATCTCGGGAGATCTCTAATAACATACCCGGGCCAGTGGTATGTACTAATCTCGTTGCATTAATCGCTCTACTGATAGTAAACAGGAAGAGAATGATGAAGCAGGACCTTCGGGTTCTACTTTCGAAGCTGAACACTTCGACTCGGAGATGATGGAACAGGATTATCCTCTGGGTAGTCCTCCTCCCCCTCTTGCTTCCCGCTCAAGACGAGCTATCCGTCTGCCTGCAAGATATATCGACTATCTACCCACTGGAAACGGTTTGCAACATGCCCCATCCCCTCTGCACTTCGATTCACGACCTCCGACTCCTTCCGAACCTGATCCGCCTCAACCTGGTATTCCCCTTCTCGTCGAGTATCGGACCCAGCCAAATGAATCGGGGCTCTTTCGTATCTATCCAACTAAGCCGACATACATCCCAGATGGCAACATTGGTATCCATGCTGTTGTTGACGCACCAACTCTGGACAACGGCATTGTGAATCCCCAAAAACCTACCACCTCGGACGGAATCACTCCTCTCCAAATCTCAGCTGAAAATATTTTCTCAGCGTTCAGTAGCCCGACCGCCGGGCTCCTCATGTGCTGGCAATACTCGGAAACAAATTCCAAGTCTGGTGCAGAGTTGGATCGGCTGTGGCCATTTCTCAAGGATCGTCATTTTCGGTTGTCTGAAGAAGATAAATTCAATCACGAGCGAGAGAAGAAACTTGTCGAGAAGTATCTTCGCACACAAAGTAATCCATTCAATTCATACCACGGTTGGAGAGTATCCTCTGTCCCTGTCCTTCTGCCACACGAGCGCTCAAAATGGCCACACGGTGAAGTTGATCCAGGTATTCCTGTTCTCACAGTCGATGGGGTACATCACCGCGACATCACCGAGATCATTATTGCTACGTTTCAGGATACGGACGTGGCATCAACGTTTCATGTGACGCCTTTCAAGGAATACTGGCAACCAGATCCCGCAGCCGATCCCATCCAGGTCTTTGGAGAAGCTTACTCGTCTCCGGAGTGTTTCGAGATGTATCAAACAATCCACTCGCTTCCCCGATCGGACCCAGAGGACAACATGGAGCGTTTCGTCATACCTCTTATGCTATGGTCTGATGCTACCCAACTCGCAAACTTCGGTGACGCCTCACTCTGGCCACTCTATCTGTTTTTTGGAAATCAATCCAAATATACTCGGGCGAAGCCAACCGCAGATGCATGTCATCACGTCGCATATATTCCGAAGGTAAGTCCATACTACTAGATTATAAGAGACTACTAATCGGAATCATTCCCTACTACTAGTTACCGGATGATTTCCAGGACGCATACACCAGATGGTTCTCAGAGGGATCATCTGACGAGGTATATACTCACTGCAAGCGTGAGTTGATGCAAGCAATATGGAGATTGCTCTTGGACGACAAATTCGTCGAAGCATATCAACGTGGTTTGGTGATCGTCTGTCATGACGGCGTCAGTCGCCGGGGATTCCCTCGGTTCTATATCTACTCTGCAGATTACCCTGAGAAGTAAGTCCTCCGAGTCTACCGTTGAATCGTCTACTAAACTAACAATCTAATCGTCTATTTTAAGAGTATTAATTGCTTGTATCAAATTCCTCGGCATTTGTCTTTGTCCGCGTTGCTTGGTGGAGAAAAAGAACGTATCAGAGATGGGAACACCGGTCGACATGACAACTCGGGCAACGGAGATCCGAGTCGACAGCGAAGCACATAGAAAGAAGATCAAGAAGGCTCGCAGGTGTATTTTCAAGCAGGGTGCGAGCATCAATGGAATTCGTGTCAAGGATATTTTACAGAGCGAGTCGCTCGTTCCGACCCGTGTATGTGTTATCAAGTAAATTCAATATACAACTAACTGTCTTGCACTAGAACGCATTCTCAGAGCGACTCGCAGACGATGCATTCAACTTCTTTTGCATGTTTGTCGTTGACCTTTTACACGAGTTTGAGCTGGGCGTCTGGAAGGCGGTATTCATACACTTAATGCGCATCTTGTCCGCAGTAGGAGGCACTTCTGTGCAAGATCTAAACTGGAGGTATGTGCCACCATGTTAAACTCACTGGTTGGCTCACGGTTTTCAGGTATCGGAGAGTCCCCACATTTGGACGAGGGACAATTCGGCGGTTTCACAAAAACGCATCAGCAATGAAACGGTTGGCTGCCAGGGACTTCGAGGACCTTCTTCAGGTGAGCAGCAGCCTGGTCGACTATTCCTTTCATTCTGGTAACTGTTTGCTCACCGGCAATCAAGTGTGCGCTTCCCGTTATTGAAGGACTCTTGCCGGGGGAGCACAACAATATTGTTCTCGACCTTCTTTTCGACCTTGCAACATGGCACGCTTTTGCAAAACTCCGTCTTCATACTGAACAGACATTGTCGTTCTTTGATGCAGCCACAGTCTATCTCGGGAAGTCCATCCGAAAGTTTCAACGTACGACATGCATGTTCTTCTTTACGACTGAGCTGCCTCAAGAGCATGCTGCACGTGGTCGCCGTACTGCAGCATTAGCTTCACGGAAAGGATTTGCGCCATCAACAAGGTCTAGACCTAAAGAGAAGAAGCTTAACCTTTCGACATACAAGTTTCATGCTCTTGGGGATTATCCAAACACAATACGACGCTACGGGACAACAGACAGCTATTCGACGCAGATAGTATGTAGTTTTTTCTCTTTCGAATATTGACTGATTGCTTTTGGCTACTAGGGAGAACTCGAACACCGTCGTTGTAAGAGGCGATTCCCGCGGTCAGGCAAAAAGAAAGGTATGATGGTTCAGAGTATCGCAAACCAAGAGGCCATCGAGCGCCACATCAGGAAGGTCAACACAGAACGTATACGGCTTAGCGCACAGGAAAACCTACGGCCACGACGAGAGCGCACATCCCCATCAGATCATTACCACATAGCTCAGGCTGAGGTATCTCACAAGAAGAAAGATCTCACCGCATGGTTGGGAAGACGCCACGACGATCCCGCATTCCAGGTACTAATTGACCCAGGAATAGTAGCTACTCTAACGTACATTATAGGACTTTCTCCCTCGGCTTAAAGACCACCTACTGGCCCGAGCTCGTGGTATTGCATACGATGGTGACGAGCATGACTTCTCGGATGAAGATCGGAAGTGTCTTCATATCAAGGACAATTTCATTTACGAGCATAGCATGCTTCAAATCAACTACACGACGTACGACCTGCGACGGGAGCAAGATACAATAAATCCTCTCACTCGAGCCGATATTCTGGTCCTCTCACACGAGGATGAACAAACTCATCCTTACTGGTATGCTCGGGTCGTTCACATCTTCCATATGAATGTTCAGCATCGCATCAATACATCGGTACCATTTTCAGCACCAATTCCAATGGATGTGCTGTTTGTGCGCTGGTTCCGGCGTGATATTAATTATCCTTCAGGGTGGAACGAGAAGCGGCTTTACAGACTCCAGTTCTTTGATCAGGAGAACCCTTCGGAGGCATTCGGGTTCCTCGACCCTGACTCAGTGGTCCGCGGGGTACATTTAATTCCCGGTTTTGCCTATAAACGCACATACGACCTACTTCCACCTTCACGTGCACGACGGTTACAAGACGGAGACCCAGACTCAGAAGATCGAGATGGTGATTGGAAGTATTATTACGTGAACATGTACGTATACTACTAATTGAAATGCTCGATAAACTACTGATAAATCTAGGTTTGTTGACCGCGATATGTTCATGCGATTTCGCGGAGGAGGTGTCGGGCACAAGGCTACCTGTGAATGGAACTATCTACTCTCTGAGGATACTGGTAAGCCAGTTGATGATGATGATAACTCGGAAGGTGCCGGGGAGTCACTGGCAGAGCAAGATGAAAACTTGAATGCACTGGCACCGGTTGCAGACGAAGATGTCCATATGGACGAGGGTGAGGGCGAGGACAAGGACAAGGACGAAGAAGTGGATAAGTTGGAGCAGGAAAATTTGCAGGAAGAACTTGAAGATTGGGGGTATGGTGCTGGTGAAGACAGTGATGGGGATGAGAACAGTGATGATGGGGATAATGAAAGTGATTGTCAGAGCAACAATGGGACTGAACCGGATGATGACTCGGAAGAGCCGGATCCGAGTCGTGTCATTGCAGATGAGGACGAGGAGTTGGATGATGAAATCTATGCTTGTGAGGGATACGCTGCATTTTAGTTCATTACGAACAATATATTATCATCTACACTCGTATGATATGTACAATACTGCAACCGAATAAGAGGGCACAATGTATATGCCAACATAATCTCATACATACTCATGTACCACGTACGATAGAGAAAATCAGTGCACACGAATAATGTATATGCCAATATATTCGACAATGTTAGCTCGGTTGACATTATATCATCCTGTACAATGGTCCTACATACTACAGTATGTACATGGGATTATTATGATTTATCAATTTTTGTGATGAATGACCAATAGTACCTGTGACCGTGTAAGCAACCTTACTCCGAGTCATGCTTTCGGTCGGCGATCAAATACTCACCGGAACTGACTCGGAACTCCCTCGAACCGTAAGCAACAATGATTCAGGTCATCAAACTTTCTCATGTCATAGAGCCTTACAAGCGTCGGTGATACCATACCTGACTGCCTGCGCTGCCATCCGATCATATCACTGATTCTCGTAACGTCGGGTGAGGCGACATACACTGAGATGGACCTCGATGAAAATAGAGAAAACTCATCAAAAGATCAATATTATTATCTTGATTGATAAGACTGTTCAGAAGGGAATATTCCGGTGCGTAATGACGCTCCAGAAGCTATATGAGAGTGAGCCTGATTCTGAAGAACGAATGGTACACACTGATCGTTGATTGGCTCCTGTCGTCCGGACTTATCTCTGTCACGAGATCCACCTGGTGGATGACGGTTATTTGATCAACTAACACAAGGATGGCGCACTGCTCGCTGCATACGCTTTGCTACTTGGTTGAAAATACTGCGAGTAGGTCCGGATACTATCAGTGTTAGGGAGCGGGACTTTCGTAGCTCAAAATCATACTAGCGGACATGAGAAAGTCGTTCCAGGAAAAGCTTCGCCGTGGCATGCCACGTTGGAGTGTGGTAGCGCAGGCGGGGAGAATGAAGCAGGGGCGAGGCAGTAGTGATGACAGAGGCTTGCGTAAGGCTGTGTATAGAGGTAATCCTTTTAAGTCTCCCCTCCCGCTGTCTGTTTTGACGATGCTTTACTAGGTCAAGTCGAAGCATTCACATTTTCGTATAACACAGTAATGTTCTACCAATGATTGGACACTTTCGTTCAACATGCTGATTTACCTGAGACAGGTCACCTGCGCCAAGGCGAAATGAGCCACGACATGGAGCAGCTTCTAGGGAAGAGCCAACCGAAGAACAGCCTGCCTGGATTGCGTTACAATGACCAAAACTCTGGTACGTATAGAGGGATGTTGACAAGTAGTAATTCATTGCTGAGGCATCGCAGCCGGCGACCCATCGTATACCGATGCTGAAGAGCTTGTCGCAACGAGTATGAACTTGCTAGGGAACGCTGACTGGAAGACTCAGAAGACAGGGGTTACGATGCTAACTGAATTGGCTTATAAGCGTAAGTATCGCTGGTATTAACTTGTGGGGAGCTTTCTCTGATGTTTTATCATTGCAGCGGACGGAGCAGAAATTGTCCAACCTCGCATACCGAGAATCATCGAGATGATTCTCCCGGAGAATTATCAACATATCCAGCCTTCGCTGCCAAGCTCGTCTCCCATGTTGCCAACCTCCTTCAGCGAAGGTCACAGTCACACGGCTCCAGTAGCGACGACTACCGAACCTGAAAAAACTCTGAGACTCCGACTGGCTTCAAGACTTATGGGACCCACGTGCGCGCTACATAATTTAGCTCTAATCAGAACGTGTTATCTGTTGTCTTGAATGGACATTGAAACTTATGCGCGTCTTTGCAGAGTCACTACAGCAATTTATACGCGACACGGAGCAATACCGCGATTTGAGGTATATGCATTTTTCCAAAACACTTATCGCAGAGAAGGAGACAGCGCCGTGGCGCGTCTACACTCCCACAAAATGTAAGCCGACCGTTATCCCATCTTTCATCATGTGTCATTGACTAAAGTATTGTATACCATAACATACTCCTTACAGCTGATGTGGCCATCATGCTGGAGAAGATAATCAACGTTGTCGACGGAGAGATGTCGGAAGAGGTGATTAGAAATACGTTACCACCCAGCGTTCAGCACTGGGACCGCGCTTTCATGTTTCTCGGGTACACAGCCGTGGGGACGGCACTCTTCCCGGTGGCGCTTGGCGCATCCATCGGCTTCTCGGCGCTGTCAGTGGTTGTGCTGGCCGTTGGCGTGCCGATCTATCTGTCTGTCGAGGCGTTCAAGTACGTGATTACACAAGTTCCTTATTTTTCGTCAAGTATGATGACACTAATGTGAACGCATGTTTTAGTGTGGGCCGACGGTCACGCAAGCGAAAGACTCTCAGCGGATTTATTGAGATGCGCTTACTGGGCTGAGGACGGTATCGCTCTGTATATCTGAACCTGGAAATAGGAAGGAACGCAGGGGGCAGGGGAAGGTGTAGGCTCGGTCGAGCAAATACCCAACGCGAGCCAGCGGGTTTTTCGATTCGACGACGTGCGCACGAACTTTATTTTATTCCTGGACCCGTTATTATTCTACATATGTTTCCATCAGATCTTCTAATCACCTAATTTGTCATGCGGCAGTTATCACAGACATGGTATACTATGCGGTGGTTATGATAAACAGCAGACGTGCGCGTCGTGCCAAATTGGACGATCAGACGCAGGGCACTTTCTCGGGACCTCGTATTCGTGATCAAGTCCAATCCGAAGGAAGACAAATTGATGGATGGTCGAGGAAAGGGAAGCGAGTGGACTATTTGTCGGCGAGTCACCGTGACAGCATATCATCTTGCAATTAGGGCGTCACTTCCGAGTCGACCATGACCTCACAGCATAATAATTGGGCAAACGTCCTTCGTCAAGTATGAGAGTAGAAATTGGAGTCAAAGGATCGACTCACAGCACAAAGTCACCGAATCAGTGATAGTCGATAAAGGATTCTCTAGACTCGTCACTGAGGGAAGTAAAATCACATGTAACCGGCCCCGGACAGTGACAATGGTGAATAGTAGCCAAAATGAACACATCAGTGACACAAAATGACACTGATTTGAAGTGAATGCCACCGTTTTGTGTTGCTTTGGGCGCGGATCATCGGCACGTCCGCGTCAGACACCGTGATTTTGCTCTCCTTAGTGTCGTTATGCTTTCCTGTTATCCGGAAAATTACATGCTCACCTCAATTGTATAGTACCACAATGTGCCAGTGGGCACTGGCAGTTCAACGAGCGCTTAGCGCTTAGCGGCAAACCGATCCGGGCCTCGCAGGTTGCCGTCAGTTCATTCACTTTGGTCGTCTTCTGCGGCCAGACCCTAAGCACACCCAACCCAGCCACAAGCTGTTCAAGCAACCCCGAAGCTGTGGAAACATTTCTAGTCATTACAACGCACATACTTGCCTTCCACACCTTAGCCCAACTCCTGGAGTCATGGCTACAGAAACTACTGATACCCCCGGGCCCGCCCCACCTGCTGTCGAGGATGCTACGACTGGAAAGAACCTCGTCGTCTGCATTGACGGCACGTCAAACCAATTCGGTCAGAGTGTTTGTCTAGTCTCTCTGTCTAGCATTTCCTTCTGGGCTCACTCCAATGGTTAGAATACTAACGTGGTGAAGCTATTCGACGCTATTGATCTGAAAACGACCAAGAAAAGGCAGCTTGCGTATTATTCCAGCGGAATTGGGACAAGTACAAAATCGCAAGCCCTTATAGACCGTATGAAGGAAGCGGTCTCCGACACGTTCGACATGGCGATTGCATGGTTCGCGTCTCTTATTGAAGCCATCTAACTTGGATTAAAACCCGCTTTTCCACGATAGGAGTGTAGACAAAAACATCAAAGACGCATATGGCTGGCTAGCAGAAAAGTATGAACAAGGGGATCGCATATTCCTCTTTGGTACGTCGGAATTCTCTTCACAGTTTGTGCAGTTGATGATCCTGTCTCAGGGTTCTCTCGAGGCGCATATCAAGTCCGGGCTCTTGCGGGGATGATACATGAGGTATGGGACGAACCGGTTGCCTCGTCATGTTGTGAATCTGAACACTTCTTTAGGTTGGGTTAATAAGGACACGAACGGAGAGACAGGTTGCCATGTGAGTAGCTGTCCGGCATCTCGAACATATTTAACGTGGAGGATACGGCAGGGCTTACGAACGCTACGAAGCAATTCGACCCGGGAAGCCCGAGGCGAGGCATTTCACTAGGAAATTTAAGAAAACATTTTGCTGGGACGACCTGACAGTCCATTTCATCGGAGTATGGTGATTTTGCTACCTTCTTTACTCAGTCGAACTAGGCCCGATACTGGTCTTCTTTAGGGATACGGTCTCCTCCGTAGGACTCTCAAGAGGGGACGTCTCGCTTCCGATGTCTTCGCCTGCGCGCTACATCCGACACGCACTTGCTCTGGATGAGCGTAGGGTCAAATTCATACCAGAGTATTTTCGCGAAACGAGTTTCAACTCTGCTGAGGATGCCCTTGACATCCAACGTGTTGATACATCTGGCGGCAACCAGTCTGGCGACCGAGTCAAGGAAGTCTGGTTTCCTGGTAGTCATTCAGACGTGTGGGTACCACTTCCGGAACTAAATTCATCACACTCACGAGTTTCCTTAAGAGGTGGTAAGGATAAGCCTGGCAAGATATATCAAGCCGGGAACATACCACTGTTATGGATGTATCGAGAAGCCGCTGAACGCGGTCTCGTATTGCGCTCGACAGATGTTACCTGGGGGCCGGATGATATTGACTTTGGCACCTGTAATTCAATGAGCACTTTTTGGCGCATTGCCGAATACATTGCCATCAAGCAACAAGTATCTCATGGTGGTCCGGGTAGGGATGCTCTGCGGTGAGGCTTGCACCAGTTATGCTACACCTTGTTGTTAACTTGGCACTCGGTAGCATGCATCAGTCGGAACCACGTCTCATCATGCCCCACCAAAAAGTTCATGCTTCAATTTTGTATGCAAACGGGTATAAGCCAGTAGCGACACGGGGAAGAGGTTTCGACATATCTATGATGTATGAGACACTCGAAGACACGGAGCTGGATGAACATTTCTGGGAGACAGATCTATTCGGCAGCATGGACGCGGAAGAGCTGGTGAACTCGTTGGGTCGACAACGACTATTTGCAACAGAGTGCCTTGACAGGTTACTGTTCATGCTACGATTCAGTAAGTTTTACCCCTTTTTTTCTTATACATAATAATCACTCCTCCGTGGTGTTCAGACGAGGGAAAGCGACGCGTTACGAGTGTCACTGACTGGCAAGAGAAATTCGAGAAAATCATTGATGACAACGATTCTGCACCACACATTAAGCTTATTGCCATCGTCGCCTATTATGAAGCTTGTGAGTAGTTCATTTCTGTCTCCGATGTGTACATTATGTATAGTATTCCATTACAGCCTACAATACCCCGGTACAGTCGCCAAACCCCTCACCACTTCCTAGGATACCTTCAAGTGCACTCGATAATGCGAGAGAATGCCTCATTAGCATTTTGAGAGATCACAAACATCGATATAATTTCAGAGCAGTTGCTCTCTTGAATGCCCTAACAAGACACGAGCATTTGCGAGAGCGCATTCTTACCCAGAACGTCTTGGAAACTTTCGTGAAGTTGGTCGATTTTACCATCGCCACCACGGTTAAAGGAAAAGTACCCAAATTTGGACGACAAGAGAACAATTTCGTACAGGTGATGAAGGGCTTGAATAGCCTGTTGCAGTTTAGTGCGTTGAATGATCATCATACTTCTTGGATTTACTCATGATCTGTCAGAGACTACTCGCAAGTCTATAATTCCGAAGCTCGCGGAAAGATACCCGAAATCCGATGTGTCAAGACTCGGCCGGTTATTGACGGTCAACCGTAAGGACGACACCTTTGATCTAGACTACACTAATGTACAGTTCGTTCCAGACCCACCGTTTTTGATTGCTGCACTCCGCATGGTGTTGACCCTTGCACGAATCCCAAAAGGTATTATTCCCAAACATTGCTGACGAGCTGCAAGTTTTGGCCGGTGCTAACATGACGACAGCCAACACGGTATTCTCTTTCGTTGAACCTAGGATCCGCGAACTGGCGAAGAAGCGTGGCGGGACAATCGGCCCTCTCGCTGTCGAGATATGGTTTGCCCTTCACGGTCCCAATGAGCCACGTAGGCCGTGTGTTTTTTGGAGTTGTATTTCCTTGTTTGAATTGGCGTTTCAGGACACCTGTCTCTTCCCGATGCACGCTTTCCAGAAAATCTCGCTAGCACCTTGGTCCGCACGAACTTCAATATACACAGTTTGGTAGACAAACAAGGGAGCGGTACAGTTCCTGGGTTGACTTCCATCCTGGGACTCAGTAAGTGAATTCATTGGTGCTATTTTCTACCCAGACTTGATCATAACACCCATTCAATTAGACGCAGAGCAACTCGAGGAAGAACAGGAAAAGCTTATCGAAAAATTGACAAAGGTTGCTCAGAAAGGGAATCCTGGAGTGCGTACCACCATGACAATGACCCTCCTGAAGCTATGCGAGAGTGAGTTTAGTTTTGAAGAACAAAGGGTACATACCCACTGATCGTTCACCAGCACCTGTCATCCGGACTTATCTTTGTAAGATCGGCCTGGTGGATATCTTTGTTGATCAGCTGCAACACAAGGATAGCGCACTGCTCGCTGCATACGCTCTGGCTACTTGTTTGAAATACGGTGGGTGGAATGGCATCGCCGGGGGACTTGCGCGGCTGAAAACGAGACTAGATGACATGAAGAAGGTGATAGATGAAAACAAACACCTTCCAAAATACATCGTTGGCATGCTACATCTGGACTACTTTGACGATGCTATAGGTCAAGTCGAAGGGCTCACGATTTTTGTACAGCTCATGCAATACAGTAATGCTCCACCCATGATTGTTGAGGATATTCTGATTTACCTGATCCAGGCGACTTGCGCAAGCGCGTGATGGAAGACAACATGATGGAGGTTCTAGGAAGGAAGGCAGGGAAGGACCAACTGGGGAACATCCTGTCTGTACTGCTTTACCAGGACAGAAACTCTGGTACGCATAAGGGAGACGACAGCGATTCATTTTGACTGAAGCATACTAGCGAACCCGTCCGATACCTGCACTCAAGAGCTTGTCAAAGAGAGTTTGAACCTCCTGAAGGGTGATTGGAAGACCCAGAAGACAGGGGTGACGATACTGACTGCGTTGGCTCAGACGTGTAAGTGTCGCTTCACCATGCTGAGAGCTCTCTCTGATAATTTGTAACTGCAGCGGACGGAGCGAAAATCATCGAACCTCGCATACCCGAGATCATTAGGATGATTCTCCCAGAGAAGTACAGTTATTAGCCTATTCAACCTTCAGCGCCAAGCTCATCTCCCATGTTGCCGACCTCCATCAGCTCAGATGTGTCCACCCCGCGCACAAAAAGTCCAAGACCCCGACCGGCTTCAAGAGTGATGGGACCCGCATGCGCGCTGCGTAACTTAGCTCTAAACAGTGAGACGTTTTATGTGTTGTCATCAACGAATGTTGAAACTGATGCCTGTCGTCGCAGAGTCGCTCCAACTATCCATACGCGGCGGAAGTGAATATCGCATTTTGAGGGATGTATATCTTTCCCAGACGCTTATCTCCGAGAAGGAGACATTGCCGTGGCGCGTCAATACGCCCACCAAGTGTATGCTGCCTGTTCGCTTTCAGCTTGTGCTGTTGACTCAAGTTACACTCTCCTTACAGCCGACGTGACCACCATGCTGGAAAAGATGATCAAAGCTATCGAAGGGGAGCTGTCGGAAGAGGACCTCATGTGGATTGGAGACACGCTGCCACCCGGCGTTCGGCACTGGGACCGCGCTCTAATGTTTCTCGGCTACACCGCGGCGGGGACGGCGCTCTTCCCGGTGGCGCTCGGCGCATCCATCTGCTTCTCGGCGCTGACGGTGGTTGCGCTGGTTGTTGGTATGCCGATCTATAAGTCTGTCGAGGCGTTCGAGTACGTGTTCAGGCTCCCTTTTTTTCGTCAAGTATGTAAGATTGATGTGGACGGATGTTTAGTGCGGTCCGAAGGTCACACAATCGGAAGACACAGCAAGGCGTCGACACGACCACGGATACGCATGCATTCGATAGCGATTTAGTTTGGGAAGAGGACTAGGATGCTCTGACAGGGATGACCACACTGTCAGTCGGCGTATCTGAACTGGAGGTGGAAGTAGGGAGGTGGAGCAGGGGAACTGATATGATGTTATATATAGGGCCGATCTGAGCGATCGATGCTTTGTGCTCGAACGATTGGATGATATGGTGAAGGTTTTGAGTTCCACATACCAAACTCACGATCAGAACAAGGGCATATTTGTAAAAAGATGTGTCGGACTCTACTGTAGTACATTGTACCACACGCTTCAGATAGTATCAATGTTCACAGAACTAACAATGTTCCTAAGACCTCTCCAACACTACCGAGTCAATCTTCTTGCAATAGTCAGGATCAACGTCGTCCGCAACCGAGGACACCGTCAGTCGATCCCACTGCTCGACATTCTTTTTGAGTTCGCCGAGCTTGTTGAGGATGATGTACTGCGAGTCGGTGCCCAGAGGCAATCTCAACGGGGGATTGGCTTCCCGGGAAATGCTGATGAGTGCACGGCTGACTGTATTATTCAATGAGGATGTGTTCGTCAGTCGACAAGGTACAAACAGACAATGGAGGAAGGAGCGTACGCTTGTTAGGGTTGTTCGTGTACTGTATGTTCTTGAAAAGGTCACGCATTTTGTTGGGAGGGCTGTCTGGAGAGTCGTGGGCTGGGGGCAACGGACGTTCGACCATGTTGCTCTTGACCCAGTCCGTCTTTACTATCCCGGGCTGGATGGTGATTACTTTGATGTTCCATTCTCGGAGGAGCTCCTTGTGAAGACCTTCGCTGAATCCCTCCAGGGCTGTGATTGTGAGGTGCATTCAGATGCCTAACGAGAAATTGCCAAGGACGTACCGAATTTGCTTGCATCGCAGAAAATGAGGGTGGGGTCTGCCTTGAAACCGCCTGCCGAGGAGATTTTGAGGATACGCCCAGCAAAGATCTTGTTTTCGCGGAAGGACTTCACGGCCTGGATATGTACGTGTATGAACTGGTCATTCGGGGACATACGGGGACAGACACTCACCTCGCGACTGATGCGCGCGTCTTCATCGCTGGTGCCCTCGACGACGCTGTTCAGGCGTACCCGGCATTGTTAACGACGACGTCGGCACGGCCAAAATGCTTGTGGACGTTCTGAAAGAGCGACTCGGCCCTGTGTGTAGGGTTTCCGACGTCGTATTCGACAACGAGGAGTTTATCGGTGGGGTAAGCCGCAGAGAGCGCGGAGACACCTAAGGCTTTGCGGGTGATGGCGGCGACGCGTTCGCCGGCTGCAATAGCCTCCCTGACGAGAGCCTGACCTATTCCTGAAGAAGTTCCTGTGACTATCGAATGTATGTCTAAGATCACGGCGCGCATATAAGAAAGTCGAGCTCACCGAGCCAAAACGCGAAATTCCGACATGGTGAACGACGGTTGCTGGTCTATGCATTCTCGACGTCGTGCAACCTGGACTCGGATAAGCAAGCCCGCGTGTGCCCGTCCGGGACTCGACTAAGCGAGATGATGAGAAGCCTACACGTGACCGTGTTATAGGAAGAAATCCAATGTGTGCCAGTTGAGTTCTGTTTTCTTACTGAAACAGATAGGATGGTGGGTGCTTGTCGACACCATATTCACATGTCTAACACTGACGACAACTTAGCCCATCGAAATGAGCGATCAGGACTTGGAAACGAAAACCATCAAGATTCCCAGTTCAAGCTTCATATGTTCGGTCGTATTTTTGGCTGATGGGAAGTACGTCGTTGGTGGTGGATACGACGGGCGCATTCGACGCTGGCGAGTGGAAGATGGTCAGGAAGTGGGGACATCGATGGATGTAGGACAAGGCGTTCTCAACCTGGCCGCGTCGAACGACGGCAAATGGATCGTGAGCGCGACGGACGGCGGACTAGTGGTCGTCTGGGACGCGGAGACTCACTCAAAAGTGATGGAATTCGGAGCACACCCTGGATTCCCGATAGAAACGCTGGACATGTCGCCGATGGACGACGGGAGGACCAGGATCGCGACCGGGTCGCACGACTCGACGGCGTGCGTCTGGTCCCTGATTCCGACAGGTGGGGAACGACTGGTCGGCCCACTGCAGCACGACTCTACGTTGGCATCCGTCAAGTACTCGCCCGACGGACGGTTCCTCGCCACCGCGACGTGCGACAGTCATACCACCCGGGTGTACCATGGCGAGGACGGACGCCTATTGGCCAACGTCCCAGTTATGGTGGATGCATTCGACAAATCCCTCGTCTGGTCCAGGAATAGTAGGCACTTGTTTGCCCTCTCCGAGGGCAAGATAAAGTGCCTCGACGCATGGTCCGGAACCGCCCTCTCGGAGTGGCCGATCCATAGCGATACCGATCCAAGGGGCATCGCGATGCTGCCCAGCAATGGCAGGTTCATCGTCGCGTCTGCGAATTCGTCGGTGTCGTTTTGGGACACTGCGACACATTCGCGAATCGGGCCTGTTCTCGAGTACGAGGACGTGCTCTTTTCAATCGCCGTCTCGTCAAACTTTGATTTCGTTACCAGCGGAATCAAGTCGACCGTTCTGCGGAGTCTGCGGGACGTTCTCCCCCCGGAGTACTTCACCCAGGTAAGCACATCTGCGTCGAGAACTTTTTGTTACGCGAGACGACGGACGAGTTGGTTTGTCGTCTCATGTAGATTCCCACGGAACCAGAAGTCTTGCCCGTCGCAGGGGAATACGATGCCAATCTCGAGGAGGCCGTCCGATCGCTATGCACCGAGATCCGGCATCTGCGTGCACAACAAGAGAGCTCGCGTGCGTTCTTCATACGGGCATGCTCACTAGGTCTTTTTCTGACGTGCATTTCGACCAGAACAAACCCTCATGAAACTCGAAGAGACCGTGCAAGGGCTTCATGCAGAGCTTGTAGAATCTCGGCGGAGAGCTGATCAGCAAAGTAACGACCTCGGGATGATTATCGAGTCCCTTCGCTCCGATCTTCGTGCGGCGTCGACGGAGCGCAAGTACACCCGTCATGCGCACCACTCGCGGCTTGCTGCAGCGGCCAAGCAGGAAGGGGGCGTTTCCCGGATCCAACGTTGAAGAACTTGCATCATGGTGCATGCGAGTCAGCGGTGTTGATCATGTAATCAATTAGATGTCTATATTTGGTAGCACTCCTTTAATAGTACTATAGTTTCAAGTTGTACACTGACGAGCATGTCCTCGCTGTATCGTTCCGCCATCAGTGCGCGGATTGCAAAGTTACCGAACCTACCATCATCCGATGGAGGCGAGGAATACGACGAAGCGGATGAAGTCGCAGATTCACTCGGCTCACTGGCCTCTCCGAGCAGCATGGCTCCACCGTCTTCGTAAGCCCCCAAACCGCTGATCGTCGTTCTAAGCCCTATTCCGATTGATTTTATCACTGTCGAAGAATACCTACAGCTCGTTCCGCAAGAAAAGAATCCAATCCGGAGCACGCACCCATTCGTCCGGACGCGTACGGGCAGTACTTTGCGCAGGCTTTGCAGGTCGAGCTCCCGACGCGCGGACTCGCCGTGCGTGCGTACCACACTGCTCTTCGAGGTGGTGGTGTCATGATTATGCACCACGGCGCCGGTTACTCGGCATTGAGCTTTGCATGTCTTGCCAGGGAGTTGGATCAGTCTATTGGAAAGGACGTGGGTATATTGGCGTTTGATGCGCGGAGGCACGGTGAGCACTCCGCTCCGACTATGTCTTGTTCTTCTTTGATTTTGAGTTGGCGTGTGCGTGATGCAGGGAAGACGGTGCCGATGGAGGGTCCGTCGGATGAGAATTTGTCAATGGACGTGTTGGTGGAGGACTTGGTCGCACTCGTGCAGACGATGTTCAAAGACGTGGACGCTGCTCCTGTGATTATGGTAATTCGCTATTGATACACTCTGTTCGACATTCGTTCATGTGTTTCTATCCTAACAGCTCGTGGGACATAGCATGGGCGGTTCAGTTGTCGTTCGTGCCTGTCCGAAACTGCAAGGTCTCGGATACGTCGTTTCTGGAGTCGCTGTTCTCGATGTTGTAGAAGGTGGGCAGTTAGTTTCTGTTGATTGACACGTGCCCCGTTCATCAATACCGCGCCAAGGTACCGCCATCGATGCGCTACCACATATGCATGCACTATTGGATACCCGTCCGGAGGGCTTCCACAGCGAAGAAGAAGCTATCGAATGGCAGTGAGTATCCAATGCACCTCGTGACGAAAATTTTTCCATGATTGGCACCCCCGTCAGTCTGACCACCCACGCCATCAACAACCCTGCCTCGGCTCGGATATCCGTACCCTCGATTCTCGTTCCGCAAGAGTCCGATCTCGCGCCTGTCACGCGGGCGAATAAAGGGTATGCATTCCGATGGCGCACGCCGCTCCGATCGACTGCGCCGTATTGGCAATGTACGTCTGACGTTCTAGTCATTCACTCGTTGTTGCTTTTCGTTTTCGTACTCTACTGACACACGCGCGATGCAGCATGGTTCGAGTCGTTGTCGACGTTGTTCTTGTCCGCCCGCACGGGCAGGCTGTTGATCTTGGCTGGTCGCGAACGGCTCGACACGACACTCGAGATTGGGCATATGCAGGGCAAATTTCAGCTCAAGGTGATGAGCGGAAGGGGTGGAACATCTGTGGGGCATTTGGTGCACGAGGTGAGCGTTTGGAGTCATCCGCACGTACGGCGTGGATTCGGACTGACGGGGTGGGATGGTGACAGGATGACCCTGCGGAGCTGGCAGAGCATCTTCAGGAATTTTGGGAAAGGAATCAGAGGATTGTGGTCAAGGGCAAAGTGATCAAGCGGATCGGTGAGGTGTAAAGTTATATCATCTTCCTTTGTACGATGGCGTAGTTTGATTAGTGAAATATCTCTTTACATTAGAATTGATGTCACGGGTTTGCCAATCTTGAGGACATCAAGGCCTGATGGCGTAGTTGGTTATCGCATCTGTCTAACACACAGAAGGTCTCCTGTTCGAGCCAGGGTCAGGTCAAACCTTTTTGTTTTTGTTCCAATCTAGGTTGACATGAAAAATCGACCGAGAATTAAAACAAACACTCTGTTGCTGTACATCCAGTGATCGGAGATTGCTTTCATTCGCAACATACAGGGAAGATTTAAGCAGCAAGATAAGGGTACATACGACTCTACACTCTATGGTACACGTAGTACGGACACCAAACGAGGAATTAATTCACCTGCATAGCACCTCGTTCGATTCCGGAATCTGGACGCAGGGGACTTGGAGCAGTGTTGAAAAGGAAATTGGAAGAAATGATAGGGGTAAGGGTGGGTATGTTATGTGCACGAGCATGCATCCAAAGCCATCGATAATAGCAAATTCGAAAACGTTTAGAACGCCGTCGTCGAATCGACCTCGATGGTCGGCACGATCGACGCGATGAATTTGAGAAAGACGACGAGATAAAAGTCGACACGCATGCCTTCCACTTCGTCGTCCTCGGCAACGAGCCCTGCGCCTGCACCTCCAGCGCTCTTTTCGTCCTTGCCTGATTTGCGCCCGAATCCCCACTTCTTCTTTCCGTCCTTTCCGTCCTTCTTGCGCGCCGCGAGCTGTTCCTCGACGACGCCCGCGTTCATCCGCTCGATCACCTTCTTCATCACGCTTGCGTGCTTGCACGGGTGCACAGAGGCTGCTTGGAGAGTCGCAGAGTGCGGGAATGCTTCGATGGTCACCGTCTTGAGCGCGTGATCAGCTGAGATGTCTTGGAAGATATGAGACGGCGTCAATGGGGTGCGATTCTACGAAATGCCGTAACATTGTCAGCTGGCTTCCGAGATGTGTGACAGACGAATGGTGGGGTATGTACCTCATCGTAGCCGATCAACCAGATCCGCGGGGTCTGGTAGTACTTGTCGTATGTGATCATGACATCGTACGTTCGCACTTGCAGCAGATTTTCTTTTGCATCGATCTGACTGGAAGGAGAACGTCAGCACTTCGGGAACGATGCAGTGGGAAAGGCGATGGAAAGCAAAGATAGGACTCACCTCACGTCGGTGGCACCCGATGCGACCGCCTTGGGCACCGCAGTAGCCTCGTCCTCGCCCTCCTCCAAACCCTCCTCTTCCATGTCCGGGATGTCATCCAGATCAGGCGTCTCGCTGACCGTTGCTCCCGTCGTCGAGCTGATCGACACGTTCCCGATCGCGCTCGCAAGCTCCTGTTCCCCATCCGCATCCAAATCCGGGATGTCATCGATTTCGCCTGGGTTCGCAGCCGAATCGAGTGTCAGATTCCGGCCGGCGTGCGTCTCGACCCACTCGTCCGCTGCGCCACCGGACGCGTCACCAAAGTTGAGCAGACGCTCGGCGTCTTCATCAGCGTCGGTGTAGGCGAGGGAGGTGGCTCGTCTGAGGCATGGTACGCCACGGGTGACGAGATATTGCTTATCTGTGGGGAGGTATTCACGGGCTTTGGATGTGTCGCCGCGTTCCCTGATCGCGCGTTCAGTTCACGAAGCCTCTATCCTACGTTGAAATGAGACTTGCCATGTCCAGACGGGAAATTTGTAGGAGAGGAAATCGCCCGCAGCGACAAACTCCTCTGGCTGGAGCGTCAAGAATGGGGTGCTGGAACAAGATTAGGCGACGAACCTGGTGTTATCCTACCATGTTCCTTGAACTTGCTTTCCTTGAGCACCTGCAAGATGTGGTCAGCCGCATGCATAGATGCGAAGATACGAGCCCAAACACGTACGGGACTGAGGTAATCGCGCACGGCCCAATATTGTTGCTGAAGAGATGGTAAGTAGATATCAGTGCTGATTTGACATAGGACTTGCCTGGATTGCGTGCATTTGGTGTATGTGAAGAGAGTGGATCGAGTTCAAGAAAGATGATGAACCCGTTACCACAATCAGAGACCAACACACCAATCGATCTCTCCTAATCAGGAAACCTCGTCTCGTAAGCGGTCTAGCCTTCTTCCTCATGTCCACTTAATGTGCGGGGTAGAGTGGCATAAAACCAGGGGAAAGGCATCACCTCGCGCGCGCCGGTGAGTATATTTGGCGTGCCAGAAATGATGTGCCTTCGTCGCAGACTTCCTGACATATATGTGTGATCTATCTGTGCTACCGTACCTTAGGAGGAACAACGGTTGGAGCCAGTGTCGATCATGAACACTCTAGCTAGAGAGTATGTGGAGCACCATTCTAAATAATCTCGGGATATAGCTGGATGGCGCTACTCCGTAGCCCCCTTTGATTTCTCCTTCTCCTTCCGCTTCTTCTTCTCCCTCTTCTCGTCCTTTATTGGCGTATCAGCAGCGTCTTTCAACGTATCATCCTTTGCCTCCCTCTTTCGTTTCTTACCACTTGACTTGGTCGAAGCGGCGGGATCTACTACCTCAGTGACTGCGAGAGTAACGTCTGCGCAGGACAAGTCTTTCTTGGTGCTTTTCTTCTTCTTTTTGCTCTCACTCTCCGGCACTTCGATTGCGACATCTCCATCCTCTGCACCTTTTCTCTTTCGCTTCTTCGACTTTTTCTCGGAACTCGCCGTTTCCGCTGATGGTTCGGCGGGCTCCGCTGATATCTTCTCCGATTTACGTTTTTTCTCCTTTTTCTTACTTTCCTTCGATTCCTCTTTCTCCTCTGGCGGAGGCTCTGAGACCACCTTTGGAGCCTCCTCTTCTGGCATTTTATTCTTCGACTTTTTCTTCTTCTTTTCCTTCGAACCGGTATCCTTCCCCTGCTCATCGGACGCCGATTTAGAAGTGTCCCCATGCACAAGAGGCACCGCCTCCTCGTGTTTTTTCTTTGTCTGCTCCTCCTTCGAACCAGTCTCCTCGACCTGTGTGTTCGAGCCCGTCTTTTGGTCGGCCACAGTTTCATCGCCCTTGGATTTCCTTTTCTTCTTCTTCTTCTCTTTCGCCGAATCATCGGTCTTACCCTGCTCCTTCGCCTGGTCAGCCGCAGGAACTTGCTCAGCCTCCACCTTCTTTCTCTTCTTCTTCTTCTTTTCGGCGGCATCGGCAGCCTTTTTGGTGTCTGGGGGAGGTGCTGCAGAGGTATCCTCCACTATAGCGGGTTCGTTCGCCTATCAACGATCACATACAATCAGTGGAAACCACGACCTTGCATGTATACACGCGACTTACCTCGACCTCTCCATTCGACGTGGACTTTTTCTCCTTTTGTTTCTTCTTCTTCGGTTTTGTAGAGGACGAATCGCGTTCGCCATCTTCGTTTTTCGTGGGCAAGGATGTCGTTGGTTTCGGTGCGGCATTCTGACTTGGTAGGGACGCAGGCGTCAATTCGTCTGCATTCGCATTCTTGACTTTGGATTCGGACTCGGAGGTCACTGGGGACATGCGCTGGGGAGAACCAAGAGGCGTGTAGTTGGCCCCAGTCCCTTCGTTGCGCGGTAGCCACCCGCCCTGATATCCACCACGACCTTGGAAACCGCCTCTCCCGGCCCCACGTCCATTTCCCTGGAAACCACCGCGACCGCTCTGACGCTCGTATGTGTGGCCGTTTGGGTTTCCGTACCCATTAGCATAAGTGTTGGCATCGCCGTCTCCTCTTCCTTGGCCCTAGTCAAGGTCAGCCATCTAACCCCAGCTCAAGAATAAGAATGGGCGAGGGTGAAAAAAAAAACATGGCACAACGGATGAAAGACCAATTGTAGCATGAGGAAACCCAGGATGGACCACATACCTTCTTCGGTCCCTTGTAAAGACCCTTTTGGTACTTCTCCGCCTCAGATATACACGACGTGTGCGACTTGTACTCGGCAGGCGTGTTGAATGTGGCCGAGCAGTCGATGCAGTCGAAGCCGGCGTGGCAGCGACCGTGGTGTTGGTCGAGCTTGGGTTTTTTGACGACGTCACTGCAGCCTGGATACAAGATAATCACGATAATGAGAAGGATGAAGTCAATGTGATTCACAGGTGCTGGACACTCACTGTGACATCTGATCGGGGTGCGTGACGAAGAAAAATGAAAATGTTGAGGATCAACCTTCAGACAAGAAAAACACGCACTGAAATGAAACCATTCGACGTAGTGTGTACAAAGAAATGAAAACCCGCAAACGACAGGAACTTTTGCAGCAACGCAACGATGAAAAACTTGACGTGCAGATGAGTATTGAATATTGAGTTCCAAGTCCTCCAAATCCGGAAGATTCAATCAGCTTCGCTAACGATCTCGATGAAGTGCACTGGGACCCACGACCGTTCCGACTACCCTGGCGCGGCAAATCAATGTCATTCAAAACGAGGTCTTTTCTATGGAGCCAGTATGGGTGATGCATGCATGACCTTGGGTGCCCGGTGGATCACTCCTCTCGTCAACGTGCAGGGACAGCAAAGGTTGCTTTCGAGATTCTCAACGCTTCCTGACGGTCATACCTAGTCATGAAAAGGTTTTGGAGTCAACTTTGACTAATATTCATGCTTCATGTTCTAGTGAACAGCACTCAAAAGTGGACGACAGCGAACGCAATGAACCAAAACGTAAAGTCGAAGGCACCGGAAACGACGATGCATCAAACGCGATGATTGAAAGCTTGAAATAAAAGAATTCTTTCCTTTGCAACGGGTGTCCTGAACAACTCAGAGTTTCCGTTTTCCCACTAGTCTGATTCGCTCAGAGCCCAGCACACGCGTATTCAGCGAGCTCCTGACCTCTACGTGCAGGGCGAAGACGAGTCTGCGAGGCTTTTTTGTCCACTCGGCGGATGGTACAATGGCACACGCACACCGCCATTCGATATGGTCGTCTTGATCTCCGCCAAGCATGGGCTGCGTCACTTAGTAGTCAGCCTCACAAACTGTCAGCCACCCTTCTAATCATGCACTATGTTTCTCCTTCCGTTCTATAACGGCTAACAAGCGACTTCTTCCTCGGCACACTCTGCGTCCGGTAAGCATTTCACTATACTGCATTGCCTATAGCCAATATGACGCCTAGCAATATCGATCGCACATATCCACCGGTGATGTTCGTCGTGACAGGCCTTCATACCAAACGACGTCCATCTATCGACATTCCTACCAAGTCTATCGCAACGGCGGAGGAACAACAGCGTATCAATAGGCACATTGCCGAGTCACGCCCACATAGACCCCTTCGCACTGTCGAGTCTTATTCCTCAAGACAGCCTACTCAGTGTTGCGTATCAAAGCCAACGACGATGACACGCAACGACGGTGTTAACAAACCACCGCCCGCGGCTGGAAGACTTCCAGTCTGGAAGCCGCCAGCCGCCCCACCTCGGATCCGCAAGTTCATACCGAAACCACTGATTCTGGTCGAGAGGATGAAGGCGCGGCGTCAACTATTATTGGTCAACTTGCCGTCTCCATACGTCGTCTCGGAGCCTCACCGTCACTTCGTTCCCGAATCGTCCAACTGTCCCATGGCGGCAGCGATAACCATGCCTGTACTTGCCTACGCGACGCCGACAAAGTACCAGACACCAACGCGCGACACTCCTTTGTCGTACTCGTGCTCAACTAGTGGCAGTGTTTCTATTCGGATATCTTCGCAGAGCGATATCATGATGAGACCGTTGTCGGTCGTCACTCTGGCCAACAGTTCTTCAAGTACCGACACGTTCGTGGCCGATTCTCCATGTTGGATGAAGCAGCCCTTCTCCAATGTTCCGCTTTTGGTTACGGGATGTGGGGTTGCCAATGTTTATTCAGAGGTCGGAGGTGATCCAGGGAAGAAATGCGTATTCAGCACAGGCGCCCCGGTACTTCTTGATTCAGTGGATGCGGACTTCATGAATAGGACTTGCCACCTGACAGATGTTTTCGAGCCTACGCTGATGAGCACGCCCCACGGATCAAGTAAATCAGATATCGATATCGATAATGTTCTGCTCTTCCCATCATTGGGAACATCCACGGCTCATCCACCGGAACAGTTGCCTGCGCTCTTCAATGGTTCCGAGATCGCGTCTTCGACGTCTCGGGCGGTGTATTCCTTTAACGCTCCCATTGGCCCATATACCGTAAAGCTTCCCAACTCTAGGTCTTCGGTTGCGCTCTTGGACGAAACCCGTCTTGCAACCTTGTCGGATTCCACCATGTCACATCCGAAGCCGATGAATTCCGAAGCCCTTTTCACGACCTCTGCAAATGCATCCAAGTCAGCTTCCGACTTGCGGCGAACATGGAGGCGCGTCAATTCTCCCTCTCCAACGCTCGTCCTCGACGGGGTTTTTGCCCTCCCACACGCACCGCCGCCGTCGTTGTTTTCACCCCAGAAGACGACACGTCGCCCCCTCTCCGAGTTACCCCAAGCATTCACCTTTGCTGCCCCCTTCCCCACCGCCAACCTCAGTCCCACCGCGGTCGTTGCCGCCTCCTCTCCGCAACTCCTGCTCACGCCCACGCCATGGACAGCGACAATATCGGGGGAACGGTTGGACGCTGAGTCGCCCCGATCGAAGCTCGCGCGTGTACTCACCGCTAGCGCCAGCACAAACGTCAACGTCAACACCAATGCCAGGGAAAACAATGCCAGGGAAAACCCTCACGCCAGCGTCTACACCAACAGCAACGCTTCGCCGCGAATAATAAATCGGACTCGCTGGCAGGGATTGGGCCGAAGGCGGGGGAGCGGGAGCGGGCGTGGTACACCATCATCCGTAAAGGGAACAGGCGTCCGTGCGTCAAACGAACGGAGAACAAGGGTCAAGTTCGAAGGGTTGGAGGCAAGGGCGCGAAGGTCGGGCTCGGTCGGGCTAGGGCGTCCTGATGGCGGTGAAGATCTCGGGAGAAATGGTAGTGGGAAGACAATGATGGACAGGCCGTCGATTTCGAGCCGCGTTGGGATGGTAGCAAAGCTGCGTGCGAGGTGGGAGGCGGGAACAGTTGGGCAATATTGTCATGGTTTTGACGGTTGCGCGTAATGGCATGTAGGCGTTCTTTCTTTCCTCCTTCGAGCTGGTTGTTGTTATATTTACTCTTGGTCAAAGTTCGAAAGCGAGTCTTCTGGGAACGTTGCACCGAATCAGGAGAACAAAACGCGTCTGATCGCACTTGAATTCGATGGAGCTACTTAAACACTAGGCTGTATGATGCAGCTCAAGTAAACACAATGAATCCACAGAGACAGAGCAGAGCAAGAGTGACAGTCCTAGTGTACATCAGAAGCCAGCTGATTACTTAATTGAAGACGAGGCCCTGCCATCAAATTTCCAGGATACACAATCATCTCCGATTCTCGCGTAACGCTATGCCCCGCATGTTGATCAAACTTCAAGCTGAACCCTTTATTCCTAGAATCCTCACTTCTACCGTTGAGATGGTTATCTTCTCTCTGGATCTGTATCACACTCAGGCTGGCTTTACGACATCGACGTTCTAAGATTGCCATCTGCATGTCCATCATTGACCCCAACATTGTGCTCGGCCTCAGAGTAGCGCAGACTGTTCAAAGCGCGATTGCTCTGATAGTGCGACAGTAGCCGTTGGATCCGCCTACTCCGTACGAGTCCACTGATCAGCATGACTACACTCACACAAAATATTATCACCACTACGCACCCATATCCTTGAACAGACAGATGTATCGGTGCGGCCACAGCTAGCATCGCTATCGCTGGGACGCCCAGCAGCGCAGGAAGAACGATCACCATCGCTCCGTCGCGCAGAAATGACCCCAGGCGGTCCCAGTGTCGAATGTGAGGAGGCAGGGTATCTCCGATTGTCATCAGACCTTCTTCCGAGAGCAGCTCTTCGTCCACAGCTTTGATTGCCCTGTCAATCATATCAATGACGTCGACTAAAAAATGAAGTACCCAGTGCTCAGTGCCAGTGTGCAGCCTCGATACTGCTAACAAAGGTGGCTCACTTCGATCGGGAGTCTTGACGCGCCAAGGAGGCGTATCTTTCTCCTGGATGAGTCTTGCAGACAGATACAAATCCTTCAAGCTGCCGTATTGTATCGTCTTGCGCGCAGCATCCCGCAATAACTCTGAAACCAGTTCCAGTCATCGCCTCGCTGATATTACGGGCTTAATACTCACTATTCTGTGCTAAATTGCGCAGCGCGCACGCAGGCCCCATCATCCACGAAGGCGGCCGGGATGGCATATTCAATGAGATAACTGAATGAATGTCTGTGGGCTCGTTGATCGTCTCAGATGATTGCATATGATCTTCGTCGAGGGGAATCGGCCGCTCTTGAGTTGCTCTTGGCGCAGGGGGGTGGATCGACAGATAGCCCTCAGGGAGAAGCATCTCGATAATCTTAGGTATGTGAGGTTCGATGGCCGCTACGCCATACTCTAAAGTTGCAAGACATCAGATACGATTTTCCGAACAGCAACAGCGCATACTTGTCATTGCCAACGCAGAGAGGATCGTCACACCCGCTTTCTGAACCTTCCATTCTGTGTTCTGCAGATGCTTCAAACTGTTCCCGACAAGTTTGCGAGTGCAAGTATCGTCCTTGTCTAATGTACCTCAGTCACGAGCACCAAATCATGTCAGATGCGTACCAAAGGTGCGGAAGATATCCAGGTAGATAAGGGTTGTCCGTATCTCCCCCAGCTTTTCCTTTCTCAACTTGGTCTCCAGCATCTTTGTGATGTCGTAACCCTTGACCTTTCTTCGCAGGTCGTCTGTCACAAATGGTTCAGTGTCCTGTCGAGAATTATTGATAGCTCGGTACCGTGTTGCATGAAGTTTGCGAAGATCTGGAACCCTTCGACTTGGCCAACAGTGTCGTCAAAATAGTCCTCTTGTAGCATACCAACAATGTATTTCGCAAGAAGATCCTTCCTCGTAGCCTCCTTTATGTCGTCTATCGAGATTCTGAGTTCCGCGACTCACACTGAGATGGATGTCACTCACTGTAACAGACAGCCAAGACATAGGCAGCGAGCAATGCAGTGTCCTTATGTTGCAGTTGATCGATGAAGACGTCTAACAAGTGAACTTCACGAAAATGTTCACGAACGATAGTGGCTGGGGGAAATTGGCGTGAACCTGTGCCTGTGCTTGTGACGGTACAGGTCGAAAGTAAACTCACCTTTACACAGCCTGAGGAGGGTTATCGTTGCAGCGGTACGCCCATGAGCATTCCCCTTCTCAACGGTCTTTTTCAGTTCTCCAATAAGTTCTTTTTTTCGATCGGTGAGCTCTGTGGCATCTGATACAACAGAATATCACAGTCGGATCCTTGTTAGAAACGGCTTGAGGAATCTCACTCACCCTCACCGAGCGCAAAAATGTAATGCAACGACCGTTCTCCAGCTGACTCGTCACCATTGAATTTTATGTGGACCAAAGCGCTGGCGAAATTTTCTCGAACTTTTGCTTCGCGAAGGTCCAATTGTCCTAGGTCGTTGATTAGTAAGAAAATACAACAGAGAGCGCATTCACCTGCCTGATTCATTATTATTGTGATTGTACAAGGTAAGCAATATTTCGGTAGCGAGAGGACCAATGATTTTCCCATGCTTTCTAGCCAGCTCTCTCATCCTAGGCTTTCCAATAGAGCACAGGTCCTCGGCTGTTAAGGCGGAGTTTCTCAATGACTATGACCCACGAAGATAGCTGCATACTCGCCTTCCGAATATCGTGACAGTGTCATCACCATGCGAAGTGCAGCGGTTAGGTGGGACGGGTCTAAGAAGGGTCATACATATGTATGCAGTCCCAATCATGACTGCAGTGCTTACCTTCCGCCTCCAATATCTTGCAGAGTCTTGGTACACTGGAATTAGTAGGGTGGTTTTCCCCAAGCCTTTCGATAATAGTGTTCCGAGTGTCCTCTACCTGATCATGAGTGAATTGCCAGATGAATACATATAATCGACGCACCATACAGCAATAGGGAGTTCAGGCCATCCATGGCCTGCACGAAGCTCGCCCCCGGTTTCTTGATGTTCGCATCAAGCAGGTTTACAAGCATTCCCAAGATATTATGGTCGGACAGAATACGCTGTCGCAAGATCTCGTGCTTCGCCAAGGGCCTCAGCAGAGCGACGACTCTGGGACAATCTCGATGCTTATGCGCAGCCAGAATGGTACGAAGACATTTCTTAGCATCATTAAATGCGTTCTCCGAAAGTTCCTCGGGATCACAGGCTGTAACGTAAAATTATTTACTATGCAATGTCGCGGAAATAGGCGGCTTACAAGTTTCATAATAGGCGACGAAGGAGACAAGCCTAACTAGCGGAGCGTAATTGGGGTTCCCAATGATCATCTCGAACGTTTCTCGCCAATTGGGTACATCCCGAACGCTTCGCTTCCCCTCATCTGAGGATGGTGAACGATAGTAATGGTACGATGGAAAAGAGGCTCACTGAATCGCAGCATGAACAGCAACCTTTCGAGATATATCGGTGCTGGAACCCCTTGCTGAACACCCAAACGGGATAACAGCTCTCGTGCAGCGGTATTGTCAAAGAGACCTGTTTCCCAAAACTGGTCGTCCAGTCTTGCTTCGTCGAGATCGGTATGGATGATGGGTATTTCGAAACCCTCTCCTAGCGTCGCTTGCGGCTTGTATGCGTTTGCATAAAGAATAGATGCGTGGATCTTTTGACCGGGTATGATATGACGTGGTTCCAGCCGGTGCATGCTACAAAGTACAACATCAGCGGGATTGACCGGCAAGACATCAAAATCTCACCGTTGAGCATCATTACCGGCTCCACTATAAGACACTTGATGTTTGATGGCCAGATACTCAGTTGCTCGCCAGGCAGCGCTCATTGAATTGTTGATGCCAAAATTAAGATCGTCTGGCATCCAGACTAGGTCTGTTGGGTGCAGAACGAGACCATGCGCAGCCGCTTCTCGACGCATCCATAACAACGAAACATTGCCGACCTGGTGAAACTTTCCTGGACAGTCCTTACCACCTCTGTAGGGAATACATCAGTATAGTGATTGTGGTCTACAGAGGCCCTTACACATCTGAATGACTGCCAGCAAACCAGACCTCCTTGATATCCGATCCCTTGTTTTCCTTCGGTCTGAGTGAGTTGTCATCGTGGCTCTGAGGAGGGTGGCGCAGTTGATTCACAGGTGTTGGAGTATGTTCAACGTCAAGGGAAGTCCCAACGTAATTAGACTCTCCCTCGTGCATTTGGGGATTCAGTTCATGGAAGTATTCTGGCATGAATTTCACCCTACGTTCGTCCAGAGCGAGCGCGTGCCTAATATGACACGCAGACATAGAAAGAGAAATTTCCCCTCTTGTAAGCCCCACGGAGGAGACAGTGTCCCTGAATAAGATCAGTTCAGGCAATTATTCGACAGAACGACGAGAGTGACAAGAATCACCATACTCCGATGAAGTGCACCCTCAGGTCCTTGCACGAAAAGATTTTCTTGAATTTCCTTGCAATCTGCTTCGCCTCGGGGTTTCCTGGTCGGATGTCTTGATAGTGATTGTAGGCCCTGCTCCGGCTCCATTGTAAAGCGATTCTCGATTCATGGAACGGCTACTCACGTCGCAATTTGTTTATCCGTTGGTGTTCTTATCAACCCAACCTAACACACCTGCTTAGACCTGCACGAAGATGAGAGCTGCTGTTGGCTCCATACCTCATGTATCATCCCTGCGAGAACTCGAACCTGATATGCGCCACGAGAGAAACCTGCAATAAAATCATCAACCAGGTAAGTTGCAACGAAGAACTGGACCCACCAAAGAGGTATATTTGATCTCCTTCTTGATACTTCCCTGCTAGCCAACCATATGCTTCCTTGATATTCTTGTCTATATTCCTGTCGTGAAGTCATAACATCGCAACGAAACACGGATAGATGCAACACATCACGAACCATGCGACAGCCATGTCAAATTTGTCCAAGACCGCTTCCTTCACACGGCCAAGACCGCTGCATGATTTCGGACGCGTCCCAATTCCGCTGGAATAATATGCATGTTGCTTCAGAGTGGTCGTTTTGCGATTGATCATGTCGAATATTTTCATCACATTGGTATTCTGAGGATCGTCGTTAGCTGAGAGAAAGATGCCAGTTATACCTGTAACCTGAGTGAAGGTAATTACATTCCGACCAAACTGGTTCGAAGTGCCGTCGATACACACAACCAGGTTCCTCGAATTCTCCACTTTTCCGGGATTGCATTCAAGGCACCTGGAGTATACAGAGGGAATTGTCGTGAGCATGCGCGCACTCTCAAGTTGAGGTAGAGTACTAAAGCCCTCGGTGGTCATGGGGTCAGGAAGTGTCGAGATCGGGTATAGAGGGTAAATACACGAAGTGGAGGAATGCTTTTCTCGTGCATATCGTTGAGTGAGTTCAAATAGGGTCGGAGACGCCCACGAGGAATCAGTGTAACAGGTGATTTGGGTTCAAGTGGCTGGTATGGACGGCCGCGGGAATTACTAGGAGGCGCGCTTACTAGTTTGTGTGGAATGTACCACTGCCTCACCTTGATCACGACTCACGAGCATCTTCAAGACGTTTTGATCTGGAGCATCCATGGGCGTATACTTCGATCCAGCCGCTCAACAGGAGGTTCGGAACGTGTGAGGGTACTTACAAGAGCGCCAAGCCACATACGTCACCACTACAAAACCACCGGTCAAGGTTCTTATTGTAAGTAACGGAGATTCGCGACGGTTCTAGTACCGGATCTTTCCGAATTCCAGATCTTGTATTACAGCGAGGCCTAGCCTGAGAGTCCACCGTGACCGCGCTTTTCAGGCTCCGTATATACTACTTCCTGGCTAGCCACCGTTTCAAACTGAGCCCATGTTCTTCCAGATTTTCAGCCAGATATAGTCCTGGCTTCGTGACTCTACATTTCAACCCCCTCGACCGCAGCCGCACGCTAGGGGACACTGGCAGGAGATCAGGCCTTTACGTATCCGAGTCGCAAAAACAACTGGTTCTCAACTTCCCAGCGACGTCATAGGGTCAATGGATATCCGATCATGATGAGCGCTCGCCGTATCTCTGGCATCCCAGCTTCTTCGCAGGGACTTTCACCGAACTTCATGGTCCGGGCACGCTTGCGGATAATTAGAGTTCAAATTCTCTCAGCGGGTCCTTCCACTATTCTCCTTCCCTGTTTCAGCACCAAAATGAACCCCCGTTCCTCACCGCTAACATTAATGGATTCACAAATCATTTGTCCCCCAATCGTCACGATATCCACACCCCTACTCAGCAATTGATATTGCCGACAGCCGTGGGGAAGACAACCCTCATTATTCCACTCTTCATCTGCAAAGCCTCTCGTGCCGTTGTCGCTAAAGGCACTTCTGTGGGCTCATTGTCCAATCACAACTCTTGAATTCGAACCAAAGAAAGGAATTAAGGGTCCTAAGGGTACTTCTCACGGATGTCAGTGAGTTTTGCCCATCCCAATGCCCAGTTTGTTTTACTGATGTTGATGGTGGATGTCGCTGGCTGTTGAACGATGCCTATCCCACCCATTTTATGATCATCGTGGGTCACATTCCTGAGCATGGGACGTTGTCCAACAAGTTCTTCCTGAGAATGAGAATGGAAGTGTAATAGACCAAACGACTCGCAATCACTGCGTGTCTAAGCATGTGGGATGGAGCAGGCACCGCAGGCGGTATTTCACTTCGTCCAACTTCAGCTTCATTACTCAAAGAGGCAATGTTCCGCTGTCTAACAATTCATTCCGCAGCAACCCGAGGTCACTGCCAGTGATCTCTGAACATGCACCTAGATCTTATTAAGTATAATGAAGCTGATTCAAGGAGCCGAGAATATGATCACATTATTGTGCTTCGCAGCAAGGTCCCCGGCAGTCGACGATCTCGTTCGAACAACCGACACAAACTGTGTCGGCCCTGCCGACCGACTCGGCATCAAGGCAAGGTGACTCCGTGTCGAAGCACACAGTCGTTCAAAACCATGCTCAAAACAGCCCCCAAAGAGGGTCCCAGTGGTTGAATGCACCCCCTTCTTTTTTTTCTCCTAGAATAAGAGTCGCTAACACAACAGGAAATCACATTGTGCATACATAGGAATTGAATGTACGCTTGGCCTCGTTCAACAATCAAGCGCTTTTTCATTAGCAGGTGGCCCTCGAATTCGGAATCCAGTAATTTCTTCTGTCTGTAAGACCAGAAGACCGGAAGTACTACAAACGCGCGACCTACTACTATTCATATATATATGCTTCATTCTGAACCTATCCAGCATACACCGCATAAGGAGCGCTTCGTGCCCTACTTGCTACAGTGGAAATGAGGAATAAGCTGCTGCACGGCTGGTCGCATGACCGTGGTATGACCAGCGCTCGATCTGGGGCGCTAGAAGGTTCGCCATGACTGCAATTCTGCGAGGAAATGAGATCAGCTGGATAGGCGTCCGACTGAAGCTCTGTTCATATTTCGAATACGGTGTTACATAACGCATTTTCTCCGCAGCCTGGGCAGTCCAGTGTCCGATTGTCACATCGGCGGAGAGTCGTCCACACCCTGGCAGCGCCACTTCTGCCCCTCTTTCATGTGTTCCCTTATGGGCGGCTAACACATATGGCGCTTTCCCCACAGGCGGAATTGGTGCGGTTGAAGACATAATTGCTTCGATCGCAGTTGGGATATCGCCCAGAAAGAAAGACAAACAGATTCTTCGCAGCAAATTCCCTTCTTGGAATTCTACTGAGGATGCATTCGCGATAAATAGATTACATGAATCAATTAAATTATCGTTATATAGTTGTGTGAACATACTCACATCACAGTATAGGAGATCGAGAGCGCCAACTGACGAGTATCTACCCTATCAACGAGTCTCTTGGAGGAACGAAGAACAAGCAAAAAAAGCACGGGGTGCATCATATGTAATCGGTTTGACTGCAACACTACTAAACGATAATCTGAATCCATCATTCTTTGTGCATCATCCGCTGCACCACCCTGGGTGAGCGTGTTATTCACATCATTCAGGTTTTTACTGACATGTCTCCACTCGGAGCACCTTGCCTTTATGGTCGTCTCAACTTCATGTCTACTTACTTAACTTCTCCCCCGTTGGCGTGACGCAGATCATCGTTTGCAGAGGGTGATGGTATCCATCGGATAGACATAGATATCCATGCCCGTTAGTATGATCACACCCACCGACGAGTGGTCCCATGATACACAATCGCACACCTGGACAAACAGACAAATCCGTTCATATGGTCACGCCGGCTCAGCATCACAACCGCCAAGCCACCTCTGATGGGCGCGAAACCGTCTTCAACGTTGGTTTTACGTCAACGGCTTCAAGCATGTTGTCAATCGCTTCCATGACCTTATTGTTAACTGAGGATATAAACAAATGGCATCGTTCAGTACTCGGTTCCGATACGAGGTCCTGTAAGTTACCAATAACTAAGAAGTCGACTTACTTTGATTGAGGGCCACGAAGTGCCGCCGCCAACGGGGGTGTGTCTTCCTCCTGAACGAGGGTTCCAAACGCGTACAAATGCTTCAGGCCGCCATGCGGCGCGGTACCACGCATAGATTCCCGTAGCGTCTCTAGAGGAAAAACACGTCACGACATGACATCAATCCCGATGGTCCCGAAGGACGATAGGTCAACATTTGCTGTTCTGTGCTAAATTCACGCAGCGCGCATGCGGGGCCCATCATCTCCGAAGGTGGACGAGACGGCAGATCTAGCGAACCGGGGATTAGGGCGATCGTGGCCGGTAGTCGGTTTCGCCCTTCCACTGGTGTTCTGGATTGGCAGATATTCTTCCAGGAGCAGCACCTCGATGATTTGGGGTATGTAAGTTTACTTATCTGATGCTTCCGCTCCGTCTATCACAAAACATTCAACGAGAACTCTCTGCAGGATATCTGAGATGCTTACTCATCTGAGCCAACACAGAGCATATCGTGAACCTTACCTTTTGGGCCTTCCAAGCAGGGTGCCTCCAGTGGGCAAAGGTCGAGGCTGAAGCGCTGAGGTTTGTCATTTCCCAAACCGGTTAATAACTAGTATATTGACAGCTAGTGCCAATCTGACAGCCAACTTGATTCAAACGTTGTTCAAATATGTTGATCGGTAAGTTGGGTGGTCCAGACGAGGCCGGGTCGTAGCGGAGTTTTAAAACTACTAAGTAATCCGCGTCCGAGGGGCACCGGGCACGTTGAAGAACAAGCCCGATACCAAGGACGACCTCGCAAAAATGGCCCACCAACGCAGTTGCGCAGCGTTAACATCATGACGTTGCACACTGACTATGACCTCCTGCGACTTGTCGAGGCTCTCATGGGGCTTGACATGCTCACTAACACTTTCTGAAATGGAAGCTGAGTAGCTCGCCGGTCATCGTATCGCTCGCACGGAGCTGCAGTATCGTTACACTAACAATGGGAGCCACCAAAGCTGCCTCGCCATCATTATCATCAACTGCGGTACACCACTGACGGGACCGTGTTGCCGAAAGAAGCTGTAATGTGGATCCCAACACACATCGGCCGTCAAAGATGCCTCGCAAGGATAAGCCGTGCACGTATTTGTCGGAGCAATGAGTGCAACGGGCGCTGGAATGTCTCAAAATGTGCTGTAAAGCTGCTCATTGCACGTCTCGCTGACTTCGTGTTCATGCCGATCAGATGCACTTTATGGCATCGTAGCCTGAATCTGCCACAAACGTGGTACCTGAGTCCCAGTGAGAAATGACAAGTGGCAAATCGAGGCACAGCTATGGAGATTATAAAAAGCGTTCAAAGCTCCTATTGGCATCGACCAAGAGATACTTATATAATACTTGTCCACGCTAACTAGATCTTGGTTACTCTCCGTTGCCACTGTATCGCCTCGTATGTATGCACTCTCTAACTTCAATATGCATGCGTTTTCAACCAAACCAATCACCTGCCCACCATGGACACCGATTCCCAGAGGGAATGGTGGTGTATCTGTCGCAAGTACTGTAAAGGACTTCGCAGGCGTCTCAAATCAGAACGGACCTGGTATCGACACTTACAGCACTTTTCAGAAGACGAAAAACATGCGATACGAACA